>CABEEJ010005392.1:0-50684 GCA_901482245.1 Timema douglasi | reverse complement strand
CTCTTATAGCCCTCATTGTTCATACTCAGTCTAGCTCTTATAGCCCTCATTGTTCATACTCAGTCTAGCTCTTATAGCCCTCATTGATCATACTCAGTTTAGCTCTTATAACCCTCCTTGATCATACTCGGTCCAACTATTATAGCCCTCCTTTATCATACTCAGTCCAATTATTATAGCCCTCCTTTATCATACTCAGTCCAACTATTATAGCCCTCCTTGTTTATACTCAGTCCAACTCTTATAACCCTCCTTGTTCATGCTCGGTGCTTTATGAAGAGTGGAGTCCAACTCTTATAACCCTCCTTGTTCATACTAAATCCAACTCTTACAGGATGTCTGACTATAGTTTTGAAATTCCAGTATAATTTGTCCTAAGAAATCCAGTATATATGAAAGGTACTCGAAGACAAACAATACTTTTTTCAAAATCATAAAATGAGTGAAAGTTAGGTTAGGTCTAGGTCTGTCATAGATAAACATTTTTACATCAAGAATCAAGTGTATTGACGCATATATTCTAGTATATACTAAGGATGGGACACTAGAATCTACTAGGAATATTCTTGGGTTCAAGACTCAAATCATAACCATTTTTTTAAATAGGTACTAGATTTGAGTTTTTTTTAAAGGTATTAAAATAATTAGATAGTTTCTTGTGGTTAAAACCAAAATAATGTAAACAAAATCAGAAGTAAAGGAAATAATTCTAGTTATTGTGAAAGTTAAACACTTATGCTTACAATATTTTCTAAAATTAAAATTTTATTATGGATTTTATGTCAAAATGAAGTTTCAGATTTGAAAAAAAGGTGGATCGGACCCATCTTTAATACACATGCGCGCACACACACACACACACATTACATTTTTTGTATGACCTATACCACCGTCAACCTCAACGGTCTTGGGGTAAAGGTCTCGCCTCAGGTCCCAACAGAGACCAAAGGCTTTTTCTTGAGCAAGAAAAAATCATAGCTCATCATCCTTCGGAGGGGAAAGCCGTCAGTCCCATGTGGCATGTAAAAGGATCCTGGAAGGCATGTGAAAATAACTCTCCTGGTAAAATTGGTAGATCATTTCAGCTCACTCGTAGAACTTTATAGAGGTACAAGTAATCAGCCTTGGTGGCATAACGTCAAAGAACGAATACAGCTAACATTATTAAAAATTAAGATTATAAAACCTAAAACAAATTTTTTTTAGAATGTAGACAAAAGTTAAAATTCATTCAACCACAACACTTTTTTCAATTTTTGCATTTCAAGTTCTAATACTTTTGCCTTTTCCTTTGCTTTCTGCAAAACTGTTCTTCTTTTCACTTCAAATTTTCTTATTTCTTCAGATGATGTTTTTCTTTTTTTGATTTAAGTCTACTTCAATATTTTTCTTCTTTTCAAGAACTTATTCCCTTATTCCTGATGCATTCCTCACAGCATGAATCATCTTTTTTGAAATTGTCATATTTAGAAGTCTCCCGGCTGCAGTGACTGCATCATAAGTTACACGTTGAGCAATAAGGCTGTCCTCATGTATGTTTTCAACCAGACATTCTTTATTCACAGAAAAACTTTGCTCAACAATTGTATTGCTATGGAGGGGAAAAATATTTTTTTAGTGAAATATTGTAGTTTCTGGGATGCTTTAATCTAGAAAAAATATTCATGAAGAACTTATCAAGCTGGTCACCACGTGAAGTGAATTGTTTAAGGTGGTCATTAACTTCTTGCTTTGATACCCAGTCCAAGTAGTCTCTTTTTACATCATCAGCTTGCACGCTAGATAGTTGTTTCTTGTCTAGTAGGACTTCTAATGCAGAAGTTATCCTACAGTCCTAACAGCTGGATTGAGCATGACAGTGAGAGAGAGAGACAGCTCTAGCACCCTTGACAATTTTGTAGGAGAGAGAATACTTATGTAAAAGTTTGTTCCAGAAATCAACTAGGAATTTTTGACCATCTCTGAACTGAAATATCTTGATGTCTTTAATTCTTTTCAAAGCCGCTGATGCTGCAAACCCAATATCTACAGCAGGGAGTGATTTCATGTCGGATTGTTTCTTTAAATCAACGGCTAACAATTTCTTGGAGTATATTTGCACAATTCATTAAATCACATTTTACAATTATACTCATCAAGTGCTCAAGTAGTTTATTTAAATCTGCAAACATAAATGGCAATAGAGGTTGATTGCTCTGATATTCGGTGAGAAATTGCTCCAACTCAAGTGAAACTGTCAGCATGAATCCCAGCTTTGATGTCAGACGTTCATCCTTCATAAAATTGCTTAATGTTTGAAAATTAAGATTTTGGAGAATGCCTGCTAGAATAAAAATACCGTTTTATATTTAAATACGGCAGCATTGACATTGCTCTCTCTAACACCCTTGAGTTTTCTACCAATCTAATAGAACAAAACTTCATCATGAAAAGAGATAATCCTGTTATTCTTTGATAATCAGCACGTCTTGTTGGAAAATCTTTAAATAAATAATATAGTGAGGGCAAAAATTGGTTAATAGTCCAACTAGAGTTAGCATGTGCTGTTTTGTAAGCACCATGGACAAAGTGTAAGG
Source organism: Timema douglasi (assembly GCA_901482245.1). Classification (NCBI taxonomy): domain Eukaryota; kingdom Metazoa; phylum Arthropoda; class Insecta; order Phasmatodea; family Timematidae; genus Timema; species Timema douglasi. Next base: position 48,108 of record CABEEJ010005392.1, on the reverse strand, counting down.
AACAAGTTCCAAATTCTAGTAACTCAGGATCTTGTGGAGAATCTTCCTTCAAGCATCTTTGGGATCACTTAAATATTTGAGGTTTACATTTGGTCCATCCATGGAAACTTGAATCATTTTTTAAAGATCCAAGCCCTCATCTTTTAGTGCAGATATAAAGTTCATTGATCCAAGCCCTCATCTTTTAGTGCAGATATAAAGTTCATTATCTTGAGCTGTTGCATGACCTAAAAAGCAAGTTCAACATCCATCTGGGTCTTATGAGCCTCAGTATTTATCCTCTCATCAAATGAAATACAATAAAATGAACATTGCTAACCATATTTGCAAGCTCGCTTTTGAAAAAAGAACCTTGTCCATACACGATGACATATCAAAGTTTATCTTTATGGATTTGAAATTTCTGGGCAATATCACTATCGGAAAACATTACTTTAAAAAGATCACAAGCAGAAGAATGTGTCATTACTTGATTAATAGCCGACAATATTTCAGCATGAGAAACTTCATCTTTGACAAGGAAGCTCTGAATAGAACAACTAGGTCTAGCTTCGGGTTTCAAAACTACTTTATGGTCATTTGCACTAAAATGTACATCTTCATGTAGGCCTAAAGATGACACTGCATTTTTGGCTGGTGGGACCAAGTTCCATATATTTTTGTACCCACTAGCAGCTTTCACACTGTCAACATGCTTCTTTCCCTTGGCATGAGATCGGATTGAAGATATTCCCATGTTACTTATATCAAAGTTAGTTTTACACAAAGAACAATGGCCTTTACTTTTATCACAACCCACTTTTTGTAACCACAGCCAATCTTTAAACACTGTACTGTCCAACCAATCATCTTTAATAAAAGAGGTTTTTCCTCCGAGTTTAATAATTTCTACTTAAACACAAAGGTCACAAGATAAACAAGTGGGATCTGCAGAATACTCACAACAGGTCAAGCTTAGGAACAGTAGTTTTTCTTTTGGGCGGATAGAGGGGGGAGGAGCGAGAGGGGGTGAAGTGAAGAACACAAATATTGTACTGTGCCAATGGGTTACTAGTAACTCATCACTCATAATGGTTACTGCTGAAAAAAACTTGGTGGGGAGGGGGTTAAAGGGAAGGTTGGCTGCTAGTTTAGTCACAACAGTTGTTTCTTTCTCTAGTATGTAAGGGCGAAGGGGAGGGAGGGGGTTTAGTGTAGAGACTGAGAACAGAAAGGTCAGTGAGGCAAACATCCCTACTGCAAGGTCATCTAATTGTGTGGCAAACAAAATAGACCAGAGGGGGAGTAATTGAGGGGTGATCAAAATAGAGCTATCAGTTGTCCAAATAATATCAGGGTTCTCAAAATGCTTAATCTAACATTTCACTCAAATGTAAAAAGGCTAAATATTTTTCCATCCCCAAAAATAAAATCCAAGTATATTTCCAGTATTTATAGACACCTGTCTTAAAACCCTCCTTGTTTATTCTCAATGATTGACCTCTCTGATGGAACTTATGGTGTTAGATATGTTTGCAAAGGTCTGTTAATCATTCAACCTTTGCACGGTTACATTAATCCAACATGATTACAAAGCAATAAATTTATTCAAAACAAGCATTCATACATGCATATATACACACAATGATAATTAAAGCCCACAACGTGAATCTTTACTAGAATAAGAAAGTTTGGAATTTCTATTCAGTTTTATTTGCGCTGTACCGGTACTAAAGTTAAGATAATACGAGGATCTTAGATAAATTAAAGTATTTTTTCAGTGTTGCATGCATGATTTGTTGACTTCAGAGGGGAAGTAAATAGCTCTTAAAGGTTATACATAATTTCGTTGATGTTTGGGAATTAAATGGGAGCAAGGTTTGTTTGTTGGTTGAATAGTCTAAGACATCATGCTATGGTGTATCAAGTGGTTTTCCTAAATGTTTTACCAATCTCCTTCCATGCACATGTGGGTACACTTCCTTAAATTCGACTTTCTTCATCCCTAGAATGTTAGCTACATATGCATAAAATCTTACAAGTAAAGATACACGATGGTAAGAAAACAAAAGCAGTTGGGTGTTGAAAATGTAGTGCAACACATTAATATTACACAAGTATTACACACATATTTTTATTTCAAGCTTTCACTGCCACAAACAGCTTCCAGCTTCGTCATGATGTAAACAAGACAGGCGGAAGAAAAATAGGTGTGTACTTTATTGCGTATTCCAGCGTATTTTTGAGAAATGAAACTACACAAAAATAAACTGGACTTCAATCTAGTTATACTTAGCTTAGGCTCTATAATTATTACACTAGGTATTTAAAAGAGTATTGTATTTATATAAGGTGGTAGATAACACCGGTACAGCAGTCTAAAGTATGTGCAAGTACTGCAGCACAAAGAAAATAAGTTTTTCCATATTCCCAGATTACAATATTTACAGTAAAAAAAATAATGTATTAAACCATTGTAATTTCCTAAACATAGGTAGCTTATACATTAACTTAAATTTTGCTCAAGATGATTTTCTAGACCTAATTTAATGTTTAGCCAAAAATATAATATAATTATTCCCACAATCAATTAAACATGCTTTCACACAAATGCTACTTGAAATTTTTTTTTTTTTAATTTTAAAGTAAATTTTTGTCTCGATTGTAAACTTCTGTAGATTTTCTTAGCCCAAATTCAAGAGTTTTGTGAGTAGTCAAATGTTTAGCAAACAAATAATTAGTTGGTAACACCACAGAAATTGCTTTTCGAATTACAAATTCTACTTACATTCTGCAAATGTAAGAAATTTTAAAAATGAATTATTTTTATTGAATGATCATCAACATTTAAGAAGTGTTTACCAGTTTAGAACACATTTAGGGCTCATTTGCATTTATTTTTTTTAATTTGAACCTAAGCCCTCTAATTTTTATTGAATCTGACAAAATTATTTCTGTCCAAAAGAACACATCAAAATCGAATAAATTAATTTCTGCACAGCTTGGCAGATCAATTTCTCAATAAAGTCAGGTAGGTAGTGTGGCAACAATTTTATTGATTTATACCCAAAAAAAATCACTATTTTAAAATAAATCTAATCTGAAAAGAGCCTAGGCCTAACTTACTGGTAATTTTATGCCTTTACATAGTTAAAAAACAAGAACACTTTTGATAGCATAACAAAATTTGTTGCATCACATGATATGACTGTAAAGTAGACATATGTAGTAATTTATGAAAACTACACTTTGTACCAGAATAAACACAGTTCATTATTTTAAAATGTATAAAGAATACGCCTAAGCTTAGTTAAATAGGCCTACAAAATTAGAGTTTGAATGCGTTGAAGTTGTTCAGCAGCCTATAAATTTGTTTTGTGACATATATTTAATTATTATTGGCAAACACAAGTGTTCTGTAACAAAATTTAAATTTTAAAAATGTCAAACTGCTGATGTCTAGTTTGATTTGAATGTTAAGTGTTAAAGATATATTTTCAATAATTGTTTGTTCAAGAGATCCCAAAAATTAATTAAACTTGCACTTTGAGAAATCCATTTCTGGATGTTGTTCCATGAACTTTTTAATAACTTCCTGTTTCTTTTCCTCATCAGACGTAGGAAGTCCCAATTCTCGCTGTCGCTGATCGTACATCATCTTTTCGACAAGTCCTCGAGTCTCTCCGTCAAGATCAGACAGTTTTGAGGGCTCTGGATTGATCTTGCGAGTGCTTATCTCAGGATCCGTCACAACTAATCGGCTCCACCATTCCATTTTGTTTATCTTTTCCAAATTAATGAGAATTGTTTTACCGTCTTCTAGCACCCATGTGCTCTCTTCCAGCTTGATTTCGTTACAAAGGTCCCCATTCACAATGGGGGGGAAACCCTTTAGTCCACACTTCAAGTGACGTTTGTGGATATCAACAACCAAGTCTCTGGGCCTCAAATTGAAGTTTACTTTTATTGGGATTCGAACCTCTACCTCTTCGAGTGTTTGAGTCCATCGATAATTGAGAAGGTCACAACCATTTCCTGAATTTGGTTTTAGTTTTCCCTTTTCTTTAGGATCCTCTTCTTCATCCGATCCAGCAGCTGTTTTCTCCTCCTTGGCAGGAGCAGGTTCAGGCACTCCGTTACTTTTTTCTTCTTTAGGCGGGTCAACCTTTTTCTCGTCTAATTCTTTTTGTAATGACAGAGCTTCTTCATCTGTTAGTTCTGTGATCGTTGCTTCATCTTGTGCTTTTTCCTCCTCTTCTTTCTTTTTCTGTGTTCTCTCTTTCTTCTTACGCTCAATGGCTTCCTTTTCTTCTTTCTTTTTGTTTATAATGTCGAGGGCTTGGTCCTCATACTTGTGAAACTTGGCCATAACAAGCTTTTGCGCCGCTCCTTCCCCGCCGCCTGTATAAAAGTCAGTTTTACGTGCAAGAAAATTGAATATTGTATCTAATAGTTCTTGGACACCTCCTTCATGCTGCTGGGCCATTGCCAGCAACATTGCATCAAATTGTTCAGGATCGTTTACAGGCATTTCCAAAATTATTAGAACTGCTGTCTAAATACTGTACAACACCAAACCAATTAATTTGTTGGTTTCGTAGAAATCAGCAGATTCTAATCGTATGTAAGAGCAAACATAAATACTTATACTTCTTATATTGAAGATTAACTAGCAAATTTTCAACGTGCTTTCAATATTTAATAACACAATACATTCAACACTTTCTTAAACATTACAAAAGCATTACGGACCATGGATATAACAAATCACAAACAAATTTGCTGGGCATGACAATGTAGCCAACACTTTGAGAATAGAATACTTAACAACATTGTTCTCGAAAGTTCAGGTTCAAGACAAGAACTAAAATATACCTGTAATATAAATTATATTAATAATCAGGGAAATGTGATGGTAGCGCCCTACGGCTATGTGAGGAACTACAATCTCTATCCAGGAACAAGTTGAGTATCAGAGGTGTAACCCCAAGGACTTGTAATATGTGGCTGTGTATTGTGATGTCTTATGTCTGCAACAAGTATTAACAGAATAGATTTCTCCTTGTAGCCTTGTACTTTGTTAGACTGATGTATATTTTCATTTTCTCGCTGTAGTATAATAGGAAATGATTTCAATACCATACCAAAATAAATTAATAATAAAAATCTAAACTTAAATAGGTTTAAAAGAGAAATTAAAAAATATACATTTTTGAAAATAATATAAACTTGATATGCACGAGTCACAGAGCTTTTTGTGTGTGTAGAAATTGTGTTTTAATTGTGTGGATTTGAAATATTTTCGCTGTTATCAGTTTACAAAATTAGGATGTGTGTTTGTATCAGAGTCTAAGATATACGGGTAACGGATCTGGCTACTCTTTAGTTGAGGTGATCAGACATTGAAGCCAAATGGTGTTATCATCGTTGTAGAATAGCGCGCGCGCGCGCAATCTAAATTTTGTCGAGAAGTTTGAACCTCCAAGCTTATATTTTACTGTTAGACAGTAATTATTTTATCCCAAATGTGATAACTAGTGAATAAAAAAAAATAGCTCACAACAAATGATAACATACAAATTACAATTAATCATTTTCTCATCAATGTAAGATAATTTAAATTTGAAATACTGTGTTATAAATCATATGCTAATTATTTGTTTGGTAAAATTTGATCATATAAACCCGGCTATAAATTATTATTTGAAAATGTATTGATGAATGAGGGTGGTAAGGCATCAATCAGTTTTACCATATAGCTAGTAATATCTGACGGGATTTTTTTATTTAATCCTGATGAGTAGCATTTAGGGTTATTTGACTGAATACAAAATTAGCCTTTCCTTACTAAAGGGATAAGTTAGAATACAATAGTGATATAAGAAAACGTGAAAAGTGAATGAGAAGTGTGATTTTTGAGTGAATTTAAAAAAATATTAATTTACATTCGAAAGTGTGAGATGAGTTAATTAGATATCTTAGAGGGCACATTCTTGCAAAAGGATCAATACCACTCACCTTTTTACTCATTTCGTTCTTGCATACAGTCTATAAAATTTCAATATAGTTTTATTATTTTTAAAATGAGATTTAAACACAGTAAGTTGGTACTGCCGTTTTTACAATGGTCCCAGGTTTGTTTCCTGCCTTCAAATATACATTTTTCAAATACTATATTTGACTTAAGCGCCAAAATAATTATTGATATCATCCCTAAATATTATTTAATTAAATTACTGTAGTAATATGAGTAGGAATGAGCAGTTTCAGTCCTCTATGAATAATTTAATACTTTTGTGGCAAGTGCCATTAAAAAAATCTAAACAAATAGGGTTACTTTCTTAATGTGATCTTGTCAATTATTACTTTCGAATACAAATAATATAATTTTAAATTCTATCTACCTAAAATAGATTAAAATTTAACAACAAAGAGGGAAATATGTATGGGTAAGGTTTTTGAGCATCGTCCCCTTCTTACTCAACCTTTATAGTCTTTCATTGCAAACAAATACAAAACTCAAACAATAGTATTTAAATAAACAACTTGTCGGTTAGGCCCTTCGTCTTGATTTTGATTCTAATGAGATATATGAATATTATAAAATAAAATTATATTAAATAGGCCAAATATGATTATAGTATCATTTGATTTGACGTTTACTTGCAAGTATAAATGGAAATAGAAATTTATTAATGATTTGCTGTTTTGAGAAAATAGAGTGTTTTATTCGTATCAGTTCTAGAGCACCAACCTAAATTATTTTTTTTTAATTTTGATGTATAAATAATGTCTAAAGTTAAGGCTGTATAAAAATCACTGTTATAAATAAACATACAAGTAGCCAACGACGTAGAAGTGGTAGTAACTGATATCTAGCAGATTTTTTTAAACTGCAAACATTGATCAACCAATGTGAAAATAATTTAAGAGAAAAACTAATCTTAAATTATAAAAAGCAATTGCACACTTCCCTTTTGCAAAATTCTCTCATTACTAGCTGCTTCAATCCACTCTCTTAGAACATCTTGTGGCCAAAAATATTTTTCACAAAATCTATCATTAATTTTTTTTTTCTTCTAAAGTTCTCTTGGCCAGAAATATTTCTTGTTTTTTTTTCACAATCACATCCTTCGAAATTTGAGGGCGTATAAACATTGACACGTCAGTTTTAAAACAATCTGGAAGCTTACATTTATTTTTATTTTTGACATGTAAAGCCATTGTGAAGAGATAAAATCTAATAAAACTGAACAGCTGTTGTAAATCGTCACAACTATCCGAAACGATCACAACGCTTTCTCATATAACGGCAAATTGTACAACTAAAAAGCTTCAAAGTCTGATGAACTTTTACATAGGGTTTTGAGTAAAGTGTCATAGGGGCAGTTTGCATACATATGTAGGTACACATGTGGGCCATACTAATGTTTAAAAAAATATATAATATATAATTGATATCATAATGATAGGTAGTAAAGCCTGCTTCTAATTTATTTTGGATGACCGGATGAAGACACCTAATAAATTTCTGTACACTTTTTTCTGTATCCTAAATTTTTAAAATAAATTGGTTTCGATCCACGCCAATACTATAATGTTTATTTATGTAGACTTACGAGCCACTTGGATCTTTTTATAAACCAAATAAATAATCAATCAATCAATCAATCAATCAAAAAAATTAATTGGGTACACTTTGTGGGATGATGTAATGTTTTAAATGTGACACCTTATTTACAAAATAATAAAACTCTTTAAACAAATACCTACCCACAATAAACATTTGAAAATAGCGATTTAAAAACAAAAATAAACTTAAAGTAGAATAACTCTAAATAAAAAAAATTAAAATATTAGAGTAAAAAAGTCTTTGTCTGTTGGTCCACTGCGTATTAATCCAACATGTTTAATCAAGCCACCAGGAAACTTAATTTTTTTTTAAATAAACAATTTTTATAAAATAAGACCTTTTAAAGTTACCTAAGCTTAACTTTTAATAGCTTTATAATAAATAATAGATAGACCAATACATTTTACATTTTTATAGAAAGTGGCAGGGTTGTAGATCAAAAAATTCCCCGATTTTGAATATCATCAAACTGCCTAAACTAAAATGTAAAATAATTGATTTATTATAATTATAGTTTCCTTTCCCAGTCAAAAAATATATTAAAATGTGGGAAGTTTATTTGAATAAAGAAATAAACTTATATATCTTAAGTTAAAAATGTTATCCTACCATACTACTATAAAAATACTCCAAAGAAATAGATAACCTGTTTATAGTCATAGTTGAAAATATTTGTTTATGTATCTACATATTTTTATTTAGAGAGGCTATTTAATATGCATCGATTCAAAATTCTTTGGGGCGATGGAAAATGCAAGGTTATTGGGATGATACATCTCGCAGCACTTCCAGGTATAGATGATTACCGATATTATTGGACTTGTAACGTTTTTCCTTAATTTTTTAGAAAAAAAGGTTTATTACTACCATAAAAACACAAACAAATGCATTATTAAATTTTTTTAATTTATTGTATTGAACGAAAATAATACTAAACACTTGGCAATCCTTACTAATATTATAAATGCGAATGTGAGTTTGTCTGTTTTATTGTTTGTTTGTTACACTTTCACGCCTAAACTACTCGACCGATCATCATGAAATTTTGCATACACGTCATGGGTACAGAAAAGGACATAAGGTACCTTTCATCCAGAAAAAAAGTACTGTTCCCGAGAGACAGAAAAAAAACACTTTTAAACGGTCGTCTGGCATAACAACTTGGCCTACTGATATGAACATGAATTGCAACATGATGCCTGGAGTACAGAAAAAGGGACCTGTGGTATCCCGGAAGAAAATCTGATATCCCGAATTTAAATCTGTTTGTTAGAGAATGATAACCACTGGGATGAAACTATGGAAGAAGCCGTGCAGTGCCGATCACCAGACAAAATCAGGGAACTTTACGCAATCCTCATATCATCTTGCGGTCTTTCCAATCCTCAAACGCTGTGGGATAAGTTCAAAGAGTACACGGTGAAAGATATTTTGCGGCAGTTACAGCAAGTACATGCAGATATGACTTTTAATGAGCACATCTACTACGAAGCGCTGACGAAAATTGAAAACAAGGTTATGACAATGACGGTGAACAAGCTTCAAGATTTTGAAATGGTAAGCCCTCGACGATCAGATGAAAATGACTTAAACGATGAAATTACTCAGGAATTAAACTATGATTTCACAGCATTGCAACAGAAAGTAACCGAATTAGTTCCTCGGTTGCTTCCAGAACAAAGTCACATATTTCAACAGTTATTACGTCAAGTATCATTATTAGCATCATTATTAGCACCGCGTCTTACTACCCGTTCGGGTTATACGCACTTACGCTAATGTATAGTGGTAGGGTGATAGTGAGATGAAATGGAGGACCTACAGTTTAACGTGGAATCCGAACCACGGTGGAGGCCTGGCATTCCCCACTTTTCACAAGATGTCTTGTCAGAGGTGAAGGAAGGGTTTGGTAATCAGATAAATCTGTGTCGGGACCAAGGATTGAACCCCGGCCGCCAGTACATAAGTCTGACACCTTACCCCTACGTCAAGTAGAGTCAAGGAATAGTGCACTCCTCTTTCTTGACGCTCCTGGAGGAACCGAGAAAACGTTTTTGCTGAAACTTATTATCGGCGTTCATAAGAAAAGACCAGAAAATTGCTGTTGCCGTGGCTCCCCCCGGTATAGCAGCTACACTACTGAACGGTGGCAGTACTGCACATTCCATTCTAAAATTGCCATTAAATCTTGCACTTGCACAGGAAGAGTCACCCATCTGCAATTTCAGCAAAAATAGCTCTCGAGGTATGATGCTACGACAATATAAACTTTTATTGTGGAACGAAAGTACGATGTCCCACAAAAAAGCTATAAAGGTGTTAAACCGAACTCTTCAGGACTTGCGAGACAGTACAGATATTATGGGAGGAATTGTAGTTTTACTGACTGGTGACTTCCGACAAACTCTACCGGTGATCCAGAGGGGCGCACATGCAGATGAAATCAAAGCCTGTCTCAAGTCATCAAGATTGTGGGCAAAAATTAAAAAATTCAGCCTAACAACGAATATGAATGTCCACCTTTATAATGACGTAGATTCAGGACATTACGCAGAGACACTATTGAAAATTGGCGATGAACGTTTGGACACAGCTGCTGAAGGTTGTATTTTATTAACAGGGGAATTCTGTAATTTGGTGGAAAATGATGTGGAGCTCATTGCTAAAGTTTCCCAGGCTTACAACTAAATTTTAATTGTGATCGCCAGTAAAATTATATTTTAGAAAAACCTGGGGAAATTAAGAACTATTAAATTACAAAAACATATAGTTATAATTTATTTGTTTGTATGATATAAATGATATATTTACCTCAGCTAACATACCTAACCTGCAATTTCTCAATCAATTAAATGTTAAATTAAGTTGGGATGGGTACAGTAATACAAGGCCGTAATAGCCAGCCAATAATTTCAGGGGGGTTTAGTGGGCACATCCCCCAACTGCTGGAAGCCAGAAAAAATTCTAAATGATAAACAGTTCCAGAAGCTCTGTGAAGGGTTTTTTTATGGTAAAATAACCTCTAATATATCGAAGCCTAGGAAACTTTCTAAATATTTAACACCTCTAGAAGCTCTCTGAAGTGCTTTTTATGGTAACACAGCCCCCTAATTTGCATTTGTATCTTAATTTTGATATTGTTTGAACCATAAATAAAGCCATATATCTTTTGTTTATAAAATTTCACGGGGGTTTGAACCACCCCGGCTACAACCTTGCAGTAATAAACATTTATTTAGAGTTTTATTCATTTTTAGGGAGCATTGTCATGGATGTATGTTATTTGTAAATTTTAAAACTGATACCTGGAAATGTGAATCAAAACTAGTAAGCTACCTTTGGCTGAGTGAGCCAATGCCCTACCGCTGAGATATCCAGGAATTGTCCCTTTTTCAGAGTCATTCTTCTAGTTTAAGGCAAAGCTCGGTGGCAGAACATTGGCACACTAAGCCAGAGGTCCCAGGTTTGATCCTTCTGTCTAGTAAATTTTTTCTATCTTTCAAGCTTTGCTGGTTCTGTGCAATTAATGTTTGCATTTTTCCAATGATGTATAATGTTAAAGAAATTTGTGGCGTGTGTAAAAATTATTTTAAACCTAACGAGGAAAGTGTTTTCTGTGATGGAAAATACCCTGTTATAGACCTCACTTTCCTAAATGTATGTAGCTAGTTAGTGAATGAACCACGCCTACATTAGGATGTTTATATGCATACGAGCCGATCTTGGCTCTTTTTGTAAACAACTTCTGAATAAATAAATAAAAAAAAAATTGTTAACCAACACAGCAAAATGAGAGGTAGATATTTTATTTGGCTCGCTGGTTAGCTAAATATTGTCTAAGAAACCAGTAATCATAATATTGACATGTCAAGTACTACCATCATCATCATCAATTGGTTACAGCCTGTGGTCGGCAGTTTAATAAAATGCTTCCATCTTTCTTTATCCTTTCAGCATTCTTCACCTCTCACTTGTACATTTTATTTTATCTTTTCCTCTTATCTCTTTCTTGGCCTCTCTTGCTGTCTTTTTCCCACATACTTTCATAGGGGCCTACTTCATTTCCAGAATTTTCTTTGGCATCCTCTCTTTTTCCATCCTCATTACATGACCATATCATCTCACCCTTGCTTCCTCTACTATCTCATGTTCTCCTCGTGACAGCTAACATGCTCCTCACAAACTTCATTTCCATGGCCTCCACTTTCCTAGTCTCTCTTACATTCAATGTCCATGTTTCTACTGCATATATGACAATGGTACAAAGTATGCCTCGCACAACACAACATATGTTAGTTGTGAAGATAATGCTGTTAGTATTTTATTTATAATGTCGCCAAGGTTTGTTGATTTGCCATTTTTGGTATTCTACTGGTGTTGACTAATATGTGATCAACTTCTGAGGTTGAAGCACCATGCAGGTGCGGTTATATCACCCCGATAAGATAGTGATGCCAGTAGATGTCTTAAACCTAATTAACCAGACCATGTTGATCATAGAAACAATCTCCCTTTTGGGAAAAAATACCTATAGTAGGCCTATCGCCGGGAATCACACCCACAACCTCTGGATCAGTAACCAGGAACGCTACCCACTAAACCAAGAGACCAGTCTTGTTTGAAAATATTTTTATAGTTACAAACACTTTTTCTAAAAATGGGGGTATGATACACTATCAATAATTTTAAAATCTCTCTAGTCTATTATTATTTGAGAAAAGTTATGAGCATTATCATTTGTCCAACTTATCATTGTTATAAACTAAACTTGCTAAACAGAACCACCATTGTTCACAGGGACACCCTTTTATAAAGGGTCAATCCAGAAAATACTGGACAATGCGTGCAGAGACGCTGAAAAATATGTCACCAACAACATTGTAAGTTGAAAATAACAGATGTATGCACCGAGGTGTAGTTAATAATATTTGAAACAACATACATACATACCTAATCCTACTGTTCTCTTACGGGGTAGGCAAGAAACTGTGCATATAGCTCAAAAAACAAATAACGTTCACCTGTACGTAATCCATCCTCACTAACTTTCTCCACACTTCCCTAGCCTTGCTTACTCCCTTCGCTTTAGCTATGTCCATACACTGAGTTATGCATGCTCGTTTATTCTTAAAACTAATGTCTCTCTTTTTCACATATTCATCTTACATGGCCTACTTTATATATTTGCTTCGTCACTTGATCCACACTCATCCTCTCAACACGCCCAAACTAACGTAAGACGCTTCTTTCACATTGAACTAATGGATTTCCTTTTGATCCACACTCCTTCGGCACCCATTCATTACTGATTTTGTCCAAACGAGTTTTTCTACATACATTTCTTAGATATCTCGTTCCAACCACATTCACCTTGCTCTTGTGTTTCTCCTGGCAAACCCATGCTTCACATCCATAAAACAACGTTGGCGTTAACACACTTTCATATACTGCCACTCGTGATTCTTTCAATAATTCTTCATTCTTTGCAATAGTCCACATATATCCAACTACTCTCCGAGATGCATTCACCCGTCTGTCAATTTCACCATCTATCCTTCCCTTTTTACAGGACATTCTTCCCAGATACACAACATCTTTCACTTGTTCTAACAATTTTTCATTTACTAAGCTGACAATCATTTCCTGATTCCATTCTTATCTAAAACTATCACCTTAGTTTTGGAGACATTTTTATGAAGATCCATTCTGCATGTCGGCACATTCAAACTATTTAATGCATTTTTAAATTCACTTTCATTCTCAGCCATTAATACAGTGTCATCTGCATATAACAGCACTCTCACATTCACATTGTTCATTTGTTCAACAACCGCTTCCTCACAAGCATCCTCATACACTTATCCATGAAAACATTAAACAACCACGGAGACATAACACAACCTTGTCTAACACCCACCCTGTACAATGCCAAACCATTCGCTCAAGGCTCCATCCACCCTAACACATGCTTTACTTACATCATACACACCATAACTGCATTTACTGTTTACAATCAACTCTCTTTACACTGCTGACACTGGCCAGAGAATAAAATAGATCATTACTGTTCAATCCAAGGACCAGGTTTCATTCAATTGGAACTCATGAGGAGGGAGTGTGAAACACGCAATGCAACTTCTTAGAATAGGAAACAGAAAAACACAAAAGGGATATAAAGGAAATTGGTAAAAAAAGATAGGAGGTAAAAGGAGAGAATAACATAAAGGCAGCCATATGGGGTCTGTTCCTATTCCCCTTACTTTTTTCCATAAGAAAATAGAAATAGCTAACAGTGAACAGTGAAGAGAGTACTTTTTAAAGAAGGTTTTATTTAATAAGTGATGTCTTATGCTACAAAGTGAAGGCAATGCAAAGAAACATAATTATGGACCAAGTTTCTGATCTCAATACTCGACAATAAAACCCAAACATGTGTTGTTTATATTCAGGACGGAGTATTAATCGAGAACATGAACGATGTTCCCTACGTTCAGGCCAAGCATCTGGGGCCTGAAACTACAGCGGTCATGTCTCTGGTTTGTGGCGAAGTCCGTCGACTCGTGCCGTCCTCTATACCTTGTGGAGTGCAGGTATACTTACACTAAGATAGATGGTTTAGTACATTGTTATCCACCAACAACTAATTATAATGATGATGTTTCTATTATGTAGGGTATTTGTCAGGCTGTACTGGGAATAGCATGGTTATGTAGCATATGCCTGGTTAGGGTTTTAAATGGTTGATTTATTATCACCATTAGGTTAATCATTACAATGGAGAAATAGGTTATATTTGAGGGTTAACATGAGGATGGTCGTCGAAGGTTGAGGGCCCTAAAGGGTGATGTTTGTATCCTGAACTACTCGCACATTATCCATGGAACTGTCCCAGTTCATGCCTGGCTCATAACAATACTCTAGGAGAGACTGCTTGCTATCTTAGACTATTAGATACCCTATGGCTTTATGGACACGACACAACATTACATTATGTAGGAAATTAGAGATAATTTATTTCATTTTCCTTCAAAGCTATCAAGTTTAATTATGTATTGCGTTGATCAAGACAAGTCAGCCAGCCTACACTTTTTGAAGACATTTTTACCTCCTCTTTTATCTCCTTAATATCTATTGTAGTATTCATCAGTCCATGACAGTCATTCAGTTTTTAGGGCACAGGATCTCCATCAACCACGGTGTTTTCCAAGGGGGGAAGAAATCAGGAATAATTCAAAAAGAAAAAGCGGCAAAGGTGGATAAGAGTTAGCTGTATTACATAGAATTTAAGATATCAGTTGTCTTAAAATGACTCACATAGGTCGTAGCCAAAATTACATGCTAAACAAATGGTTGAAATAAAATAAAACTGGAGAAAATAAATATTTAGACTAGCTACCATCGGGGCACCCTTTAATGCAGTAATCCTCCCATCTTAACTTTACAAGTTATCGAACACCAACAACTGAGGAGCATAACAGACACACGTCCATTCAGCTTTGTTGCTTTCAAACACAGTCTCCGTAAAATTAGCGTCATCACGCTGCATCATTCCCACTCCCTTCTACAGGACTAATACCAAAACACTGAATTTACGAATTATCCCTCAAATGGCCCTGTTTCATGTCCTTCTAAAACTACCCATTAGTGATTCTACTAAAAATTAAATAAAAAAGCATGTCCTTTGATTTCACTTTTAAAGTAATAGTAATAAATTTGGCAAAACTAGACGCTACACAATGGCTTTATAAGAATGAAAAGTGAATAGCCTAAAATTAACACTAATGAATTGAAATTTGGTATAAATGTTGCTTACAACTTTGACCATGGCTTGGGTTACTTAAAATAAAAATATAACCCCACACTTTATCATAAATGACAGAGGAAAAAAATGGTGGAGGTGATATTAAGTGTATGCCCCACAAGTGGGGTGCCCAGCAGAAGAAAAATACAAGTTTGAGGAAGACCTATAAAGGCATATGAGAAACGAGTGTCAGGTAGTAACGAGGGATCTTAACGCAAAAGTAGGAAAAAAGAGAGGAGGGTAGAAGACTGTTGGAGCTATGTGCTCAGAATAAAATGAAAGTGGCAAACAACTGGAGAGAAAGTCATGAGATCACTAGATACAGTTGGAATGGGGAGCAAAAGTCGGTGATAGACTACTTTACCATGGATGTAGAAATAAAAAGGCAGACGGTAAATATCAAACATAAAGGGATGGGAATCTAGAAGAAAGGTAGTAAGAAAAGAAAAATAAGGGTGTGGAGGTTAAAAAATGAAGAGGAAAGGGAGCTCCACCCAAGAAAGGTAAGACGCTTAGTATCCAAGTATTAGCTGCAAAGTGTAGAGGTTGAATGGGAGGACAAGTAAAAAGAGGAAGTGGAAGGAGACACTCTGGTGGGACAACAGGAGGAAGGAAGCAGTGGAGGAGAAGAATAAAGCATTCAGAAGGCGTTTTAAGAATAGGGATGAAGAAACTAAGGAAGAATATGAGAAAAAGAAGAAAAGAGTGAAGCAAGTTGTATGGGAAGCCATGAAAGAATGGATGCAAAAATGGACGGAAATGCTGTAATGGGATGTGGAAGGAAGTAAGAAGGTGTTATATAGTCAAGTAAGAAACAGGAAGAGAGAGAAAAGACAATATGTTAGAATGATAGTTGATGAAGGAAGACCAGTGAGGACAGGAGAGGAAGAAAAGGAACTTTGGATGAGATATTTGGAGAAAATGTATGAGGAAAGGTATGAGAGTGAAACAGAGGAGCAGAAGAGGAGGAAAGAGGTCCCACATGGAAATAGGCGGAAGACACATTAAAGAGGATGAAACAAAGAAAAGCACCTGGTGTGGACAAACTGACTGTGTAAATGATAAGGGCAGCTGGTGAAGCAGGTATACAAATAATGGTATTTATAAATGTGGAGAAAGCATATGATAGCGTGGATAGAAATACAATTTGGAAAGCGATGGAGAAGGTCGAAGTGGAAATAGGAGTTGTGTTAAGACGGAAAATGGAGGAATGGAGTGATTCCAAATAAAAAAATTGAGTGAAGCAGGAAAACACAGGGAGGAAAGAATGAAAGACATGATGTTTGCTGATGACTTTATGGTATCGGGGGAGAAGGAAGAGGAAGTACAGGAACAACTACAAGAATGGAATGAGGAAGTGAAATGAAATTTAGAATGTCAAAGTGTGAAATGAGGGTAATGACAACAAAGAGGGCAAGACCTAATAAAGCTATAAAGTTGGATGGCGTAGAGCTGAGAAAAGTTCAGAACATAAAATATCTTGGAAGCGTGATTGAGGACAAAGGTGGAAGTAGAGGAGATTTAATGAGAAGAGGACAGCAGGGAGATTTGTTCTATAGGTGTGTAAGAGACCTGCCAAGGAGATGATAAGTGCCCTTGAAGTGTAAGGAAGTGTTGTACAGGGTGTACTTTGTACCCACTGTCACATATCCAGCAGAAACATGGACATTGAATGTAAGAGAGACTAGGAAAGTGGAGGCCACGGGGAATGAAGGTTGTGAGGAGTATGCCACAAGGAGAAACAAGATTAGGAATGAAGGTATCTGGGAAAAAGTAGGGGTGTGGCGAGTAAATAGGATAGTAGAGGAAGCAACACTGAGACGGTATGGTCTTGTAACGAGGATGGTAACAGAGGATGCCAAAGAAAATGACGGAAATGAAGTATGTAGGAAAAATACCACAAGAGAGGCCAAGAAAGAGATGGGCAGAGCAGATAACATAAAGTGTTCAAGCGAGAGGAGAAGAATGAAAGAAATTAATGAAAGAAGAATGGTGTAAGGATAGAGAAAGATTGAGTCATTTTACTAAACTGACCCGGCCACAGGCTGGAAACAGTTGATGATGGTGATGACTATTATAATTAAAACTCTCTATACTTGATAAGTATATAGTAATATTAGGCTTAGAATAGACACTAGAAAACATGCTGAAGGCTATAGGCCTAACTTAATAGACAAAATGACAGTTGAAATTAGGATGTTTGATGCTGAAAATGATAACATACTTGTATAATTAACTAATAAACTTAGGGGAGATTTGATAAAAATGAGGTATAAACTGATCAAATGTTCTTGGTTATTATACATGATAATGCTTGCAATATTCTTACATAAACAAATGAATTTAGGTGTAAGAATATTAAGCCTAAATTAACAATATCAAGTGAAGAAAATAAATATATATTTACGAAATGGTCAAGAGCTAAGAATCAAAAAAACCTAGACCACTTTACATGATGCACACAATGTTGGGCTACATTTTATTTCACATAATGTTTTAATATAATTTCATAAATTTTAATAAAAACAGATTAAAAAAAAGACTTAGATTAACTTTTAAAACAGGTTTTTATGCAACTCTGGATTAAAAGTGCTCACTGAGTCAACTATGGCTGTTTTAGAATCGTTAACATTTTCTTTATTCCACTGTTTGTCTGGGTGCTATGCCCCAGTAGGTCCTTGCAGGCGGTAACAAGGAAGCTGTGGCCGTAGCCCACGCGTCCGGCCTGCAGTTCATCCGAGCAGAGGGCTATGTTTTCAGTCATGTGGCTGACGAGGGGTTTACCGACAGCTCGGCTGGCGAGTTGCTGCGTTATCGAAGACACCTAGGAGCGGATAATGTGCTTGTCTTCACAGACATCAAGAAGAAGCACAGGTTGGATCAACTACACAACATTATTAGGGAAAAGATTATGTTTTAATACCAGCAAATTATGGTTTGATCGCCAGTGTTTAGAAATAATAAGTCAAGATTGGTTGTTATAATATGGTTAATAGGTTATTTCTACCTTCATTGTCATTAGTCAACGTCTTTGAAATGCAATCATTATTTTTATAAATATGATATTCTTATTTCACAAATAATATTAGAGATGACCCATATCTCAAACTTTAGAAAACATGGAGATCATAAGGCAAACATTCACACAATCAGTGGAGTGGTAAACCAATGATCTGGGGTCTGGGTTTTGACTTTGACCTATAATTATGTTGGATCGAATCAGCAATATGCTGTGTAAGAGCTCTAAAAAAATTCAAATAATTTAAATACATACACATTTTTTATCTCAAACCCTTGAATCTCCTTAAGGATTCAAAGATTCCATCTCTGTTTATATATTTTACATTAAAACTTAAATAAAAAAAAATCATAAAAAGATTGAAAAATGTTCATTTAGCCCTCATAGCTTTAGACATGACATCCTACATGTCAAACTCATGGCCTGCAGACATTATGGCGAACTGTTATGCAATGCAACACTATACTTCTTTTTATAAACGTTGAGAAAATACAACATTTTGGAATGTGATATTTAGAAATTTTGCACAATTTGGAGGAGCCAAGCCTGTGAGGTTAGTGAACAAACTCTCTGCCATTTATTCAACATGGATCACTTATACAAATAGTTGAATTTGTGCACCAAATGTGTGCACATAAAAGGTTTAAATATAGGTGAGTCTTATTTTTTTATATAGGGGGCCTACTATTTATGTTTTAGTAATAATATAATTATGAAACTCTCAACCTAATGATTTTATTCTCAAAGAGTTTGGTATCTATTGTAAGTACATCCAGCAATGGTTATTTTTAGGTGAGGTATCATGTATCTGAAATAGAAGCCATTTCATGTCAAATATGCACGTAGGCCCATGAACATGGTCTAGTTGAGACGACAGTTTATCTTTGGGAATCACGGTCTCTATGGACATGGTTAGGAGCCCATTGATTGGTGCTTTGTGCCTTTACCGGAAGATTCTCCTAGTTGGCGTATCCATTAGCAGAGGTCTGGGCAGTTGATGTAGAGGGTGTTGGGAAGATGTGAGCTCATCGACGGCGTGTCTTAAGTGCCATGAGTATTATAGTGGTTAAGGCAGTGGTTAGACAGGCAATTGAGTGTGGGCAGTTGCCCAGGAGTGAATAAGTGTAATGAAAGTGTTTTAAGCTATGGCCACTTGACACACTTTCAGAGGGGTTGCGGACTTCTAAAAGAGTTAATTGTATTGTACAGTATACAAATTAAAATAAATGTCTTTATTGATATTTAAGTGTTGTAATATTTATATTAATAATACTTAAAGAGTCAGAAGAAGTAATTTCTACCTCTATCTTCCTCACTCCTTCCACCATTCTTACTCCTTTATTTGCTTCCAATCTTTTCTCAATTTCACATTTGCTATTATCTGCTCCCAGGGCCGTATTTAGGGTATGCAACGCCCATGTGCAGTCATTTATTTTATGCCCCCCACACCCCCCTTATCCTCTCAAACATCAACATCACTTCTCACCTAATTACAGCATTGACCTGCATATATTATATGGTTGTGAAACTTATACATATTGCTAATTTTATATAAATATTGTAACACAATTGAATAATCCATAAAAATTTACAAGTACATGCAAATATTCTGCAGAAAAATATTACTGTACAACAAATGTTTGGATATCCATACTAAAATCCGATTAATAGTTTCAACATTTACTAAAACCCCTTTGAATTTTTTTTTTTGTATTCGTTCAGCATATCGCCATGAGGAATGAGAAAAATCAGTATCATTGTTTTGGTTAATACAATTTTTTATCAAGTAATCCCACGTTTGAAAATTGCTTTACCAATAAAATGGATCATTACTTGGACTTAGTAAATATGAAAGAGTTGTTCTTTAATAACGAATGATGAGAGAGGGCTAACAAATCGCTATTTTTCATACTTCACACAGAATGGTATACATTCATTCAAGTTTGCTATATTTGTCTTAGTTCCATATTATTTTGCCACCCTCCTAAACTTTGCCTCCCTGTGCAGCTGCACATATTGCGTACGGCCCTGTCTGCTATTTCTTTCATTCTCCCCCTTGCAGGTTATTTTCCTACATACATCTCCATCGGATTCTTTTATTTTCTATCCTCATTACATGAATATACCATCTCATCCTTGTTCTTCAACTCTCCTTATAACCCATTAAGTCTGTGGCTGAAATAAAACAAACTCTTGAGGTCTTTGTATGGGACTATACACAATTTGTTGCATTGCAGTGCACACGCAATAACGTCTGGAGGAGACTATAGTAACCATACATATGTTGTATTTCAGTGCACACGCAATAACGTCTGATGTAAGTCTGGAGGAGACTGCCAGAGCTGCGGAGTTCTTCTGTTCCGATGGTGTTATCATCACCGGGAGTGCAACAGGGGATCCAGCAAACCCATCTCAACTGACAGGTTGGTACCACTCACTCATCCAGCAAACATGTTGGTACCACTCACTCATCCAGCAAACATGTTGGTACCACTCACTCATCCAGCTAACACTTCTCAACTACTCAGTTGGTAATACTGACTCATAAACAAGGAGAAGGTACGTTTATAACTTATGGAATAAATAAATATATATAGAAAATAGGGGTGTGCGAGTATTCAAAATTTTGAATAATTAACGATCGAATATTCGATTCGAAGCTCTGAATAGACCTTCCAAATAGCAAGAGCAAATAGTTGTGTCATAAGGGTGTTCCAGTAGATATCGTAGGTGGTAAACACTTACCCTCCCTCACAACAGTCTGGTGCATATAAGCGGTGATCTCATTCTTCATCAAGGAAGACAACATAATCAGGAGATAAATAATGACTTCTTCACAACAATCAAGTGAATAGGAGCTGTGATCTCATTCTTCACCAATGAAGACAACCCAAACAATCAAGTTATTCTCAGTCTACTAGTGAAAGTGCTTGCAATGAAATGTTTAGAGAAGAATAGAATTAGCTACTCTACCCCAGTGTGCGAGGAGGACCTCTAGTCTCTTGTTAGCGGACAGGGAGGCGACAGATTAGGGATTACAAGGGGTGTCAAGTCTAGAGTACATTTAAGGGGTCTCAAACCTTGATACCATTTAAAAGGTTTCAAACATAAGAAAACATTTAAGGGGTTTCAAACATAGATATCTAAGCTTAGAGTAGTACTTAAGGGGTGTCAAGGCTAGAGACCATTTATAAGGTTTCAAACCTAGATAACATTCAAGGGTTGTCAGTCAAGTCTAGATAACATTTAAGGGATGTTAAACCTAGATAACATTTAAGAGGGGGCCAAGACTAGATAACATTTAAAGGGGTCAAGAACTAATTTTATCATTCATTACTGTTGTGTTATTTTATTAAATTTATTGTTGTATACTATGAAAGTGGGAGAGGTATGTAATAACATTAAGTATACAACCAGTCCCTCTGATGAATGGAGTGAAGATGTCAGTTGTAGGATCAGTTGGTGACTTAGCAGTCTGATGTGCCTTAGTACCTTCTGGTTCAGTGAGGAAAGCAACAGGAAAGTACCACACCCTTAATTTACCTAGTATGCCTAATCAATGCTTCCTAAAATATCAGCTGACATTGGAATTGTTTAAGATCCAACCAAACTTTGGGTTGAGTACTAATGATTGCACAAACAAAAGAAGGCCTTGCATGTTAGAAGATGAGAACTACACTTTGAAATAATAGAAACGATGAAAGAATCAAAATATGACCCTGTTTATTAACTACCCCATTATTTTACTCTTTCTAATAATGTTTTAATATAAAGAAATGCAATCTCTACACTGCCATGCAAATTTTAAATATAAGTTTCTTTCAAAAACATACAATAAAAATTAAAATGTTAGATTTAGATGAAACCTCTTGTCTAAAAAATTGGATCAAAAGTTCCTCTCAATTTCCTTAAATTTTGTTTTGAATTCAGTTTTTGCATTTTTCATACTTAAATATAAAACCACATTTTCAAAAGGAATTTACTAATTTAAATTATGTCTTTCAAAAATGTAAGGAAAATCTAATATTTGGCATTCGTTCAAAATTTTGATATTCAATTCAATGAATAATCCTATTCGCACACCCCTGGTAGAAAATAATTCAAAGAAATAAAAACACCAACACGTATTTGTCATAAGCATTAATATGTTGAAGTGTTTTTACTTTTACTTCTCTTTATATACAATTCTATCATATTTATTTAGATACAGACTAAAAAGGTTAAGGGATTTTATTTCATTCATTTCAAATAAAGGGACATTTTGATGTGTACCATATTATACCATACAAGTACTGACAAATAATTTAACGATATATAGAATATTTCATGGATGTGCAAAAATCAATTGATACAGTTTTATTCGTGTCAAAAAATGATAAACCCAAAACAAATCTGTAAAATATATCTTTTTTTTTGTTATAATTCATTTCAAACCCTTTAAACTTTGTAAAAAAACTGACTTGAAGGGATAAATATGTACACTTTGATTACAGTATTATTATTATTATTAGCACCGCGTCTTACTACCCGTTCTGGTTATACACACTTACGCTAATGTGTAATGGTAGGGTGATTGTGAGATGAAATGAAGGACCTACAGTTTAACGTGGAATACGAACCACGGTGGAGGCCTGGCATTCCCCACATTCACAAGATGTCTTGTCAGAGGTGGAGGAAGGGTTTGGTTATCAGATAAATCTTTGCCGCGACCGAGGATTGAACCCCGGCCGCCAGCATAGAAGTCTGACACCTTACCCCTAGACCGCCAGGTTATCTTGATTACAGTAAAAGTACATTATGGCCTGTCTTAAAAGCTGAACCATAGTGAAACTCTGCATGGTAAGATTGCTACCTTTTAGGGCAAACAAAGGATGCTTAAAACTAGAAATATCACAAAGCCTCTTTTCTTTATTCAAATCATTATATACTATTGCAATATTTCCCCTGTATCCAACCTTTCTACATGACATTTATTTATACACTCTAATATAATTATAAATCCTCAAAATGTCCATTTTTGATTTTCACAAGGTCACTAAAACACAAAAGTAATTTTGTTTACATTTACAATTCACTGGTAATAAAGAGAAACGGTAGAGTATAGTACATTTACGACCTTACTAGAAATAGTCCCTAGTGTATTCCTATACCAACAGCTGACATTTGTCACTTTGGATAACTGTAATGAATGAATGAATGTGATAGTTAACCACAGTAATTTAGGCCAATATTATTTATATTAATTTGAGGTCGAGCACAAAGCTTATTTATTGTTTTATTATATTCATAAATTTATTGTTCACAGCAGTTTAGCAAAAGGTCTAACATAGCTTCAAAATGGCAACCGACAAATTTAAACCATGTAATTGATCATGACACAAACAATTTCTTTACAATGATGCACTCACACAGTGGATAGAAGTATTTTATTCAGTTAAATATTTTGAAATATGCTAAAATAATTTTTTTTATATATAAAAAAAATTATAGGTATCATATTTACTTGGAAAAGAAAAAAATACTAATGTTGAAAGGTAACAAAACAGTGATCTTTTACAAGTGTTGGCAACACAAAACCTAAGAATATGATTTTGGAACTATCATCCAGGTAAAAACATATGAACAGACTTTAATTAATAATTGTCGCAGTTAAACTCTCTCATTACTGAATATATTGCTGTTTTGTTCACCAGTATTTGAAAGCAATGAAGCAAGATATCAACGATCATTATAATATTGATATTCTTACTTCAAACTAATTTGTATGTGTAAGAAGCACTGACCCTGATAGTAATAAAAAGTTGTTTTGTTTCCAGCTACTAAGAAAGTGTGCAGTGTTCCTGTCTTGATAGGGTCTGGAGTGACTGCAGCGAATCTTTCCGATTACTTGCAAGCAAACGCTGTCATAGTTGGAACACATTTCAAACACAACGGCCAGTAAGCAAACAAAAAAGCATTTAATGGCGATACAAAACTTAAGTAGTTTCAAAAAACTATTTCCAATGGAGATTTAAGTCAAATTTATTGGATATACCTACTTGCCAACCTACAAAAAAAAACAATATTTTATCAACTACAATTTATATTTGTCTAGTTTTGTTTTATTTAGTTATAGGCAAGTTTTCGTGATTGACTTGTTTACATCTTGGTAACGATGTTATCTACCAAATGGTTCTGACCAAGGTGAAGGATGAAAAATTAACGAGTTGGTTTTCATAAACAAAAATGGCGGTTGAGGTAGAGTAGATATAACTGGTAGGTTAATATATTTAAACTTACATATAAACCAAATTTGTTTAAAAATGATGTGGCCCAATGGCTAAATAATTTTATAATAATGGAAATGAATTAAAATAACCATAAAGAAAAAGGAAAAATAAACTAATAAGAATAAATTAATTGAAGAAAGCCCAGCTAGGGAAAGAGGAAAAATGTGGGAATAATCCAATGGACAAAGGTGACTTCTTCCTTTCTTCTGTAGTAGATGTCATGGGATTCTTCTCACATTTTTCCTATTTCCCTAAGTGGGCTTTATTCACCAAATTTACTCTTATTAGTTTATTTTTATTTTTATAAAAAAAATAAACCAAATTGTCAGAAAATGCCCTATTTTATTTTCATATTATATTTGGAAGAATATAATAAGAATGTAATACAATTTTCTCATAATTTTATTATTCGGTGGCCGCACGGTCTAACGCGCTACTCTCATGTTGGACTAGACTGCTGAAGACAGGGTAGGGTGACCGTGGTTTTATCCCGGTCGGGTGCACCGAGTTTTTCCCCCCCTAAATTGTTTCCCAGTCTCCCTCCACACAAATGTGGAT
This sequence comes from Timema douglasi, assembly GCA_901482245.1. Lineage (NCBI taxonomy): Eukaryota > Metazoa > Arthropoda > Insecta > Phasmatodea > Timematidae > Timema > Timema douglasi. The sequence goes on along the minus strand of CABEEJ010005392.1, from coordinate 22,849 downwards.
GCATTTCTTCTAAATGAATCCTTCCTAATCCCTAACTCATTAGTGTATTTAGTACATAGGCATATAACCCTAAGACTTGGTGCAATTTTTTATTATTATTATTTAGCATTGCGGGTTATATGCTTTAAGTACTTAATTACGCTAATGGATTAGGAATTGGGAAGGTTGAATTAGAGGAAGTGAACCCGCATTTGCGTGGAAAACCATTTAGGAAAAACCATCCCCAGTTCACCTGACCGAGATTCGAACCTCGATCTACCTGTCCTCAGTAATCGAGCTCAACACGACTAGCACGTTAGCCAACTACGCCACTGAGGCGGGTAATATTTTATTATTAGTTAGATTGGTGGTTATGTTGACTAGACCTAATATTTACACAACAGACAAGCTAAGCTTATCTCCCCAAAAATAGCCTACAGAAAACTAGAACTATGTATGCAAGAGTAAATAACCCCATACCATAAAATGCTTTATTTATTTTATCCACAACTAAACAAATGTTAAGTAACCTTCACAAATAATAAATAAATAATTTATAGTGTTGAATGTAAAAAAAATTAGTAATAATATGAAGAACAAGGTGTAGTATAAGTACAGTAGTATTAGGTTAAGTAGTTTTTATTCTTAGCAGTAATAAACGCTACTTCCTGTCATATATATTTTACTAGTAATTGCTGCCCATTTTAATTTACATATATTTGTTCAAATCCATTGACAACCAAGTTATACTCATGTCAATCTGCCGTTTTGAAATTGGCACACAAATTTAAGCTCATTGATTCAAACCAGGCTATTTAGTTTGGTCAAGGTAAGCGTTACCAAACTGAGGTCTGGTATCGTCTTGGTCGTAAACACTTTTAACCATAGGTGTGTTTTCCCAGTTGACCTGGTATTGATGTTAGAAAAATATTTATGACCGAGAGAATACCAGAGCTCGATTTGGTAACGCTTTTCTTGACCAGACTAAACAGTACGGTTACAACCAATGAGCCTAGAATTTGTGCGCCCGTTTCAAAACATCCTTACTTCCCATATTAGATTAAACGAGTATAACTTTTCAATCAATGGATTTTTAGTTTTTGTAAATTAGAATGGGCAGCATTTACTAGCTAGAAATACATGACAGTATGTAGGTATTTAAAAACCATTTAGGTTTGGATTAAAAGAAAGACCTATTTAATATTACTTATGTTCTTCATGTTTTCTGAAGGTTATTTTTGGGAAGATATATTTTTCTTGATATGTCGTGTAAATATTAGGACTAGTCAAAACAAGCACCAATCTAACTAAGGATAAAACTAAATAACTCATTTTCTGTTGATTTGCAGTACATGTGATCTGATTACATAAATTCACCTACCAGCTATTAGATCTACTCTACCTCAACTGCAATTTTTGTTTAAGAAAAACATCTAAACATAGTTTTCACGCTCCACCTTGGTCAGAACCACTTAATTGAAAACACTCGATACCAAGACGTAACCAAGTCAAGCACAAACTCGCCTCATGGTATTGTCTTGGTCATAAACACTCATAACCAGGAGCATGAAACCTTTCTGGTTGTAAACATCGATACCAGGTCAACCGCAAAAACACGCCTTATGTAAACTTAAAAACTTTGCAAAGGACATTTGAGATTTCAAATTACGAATCAAAATTTAAGAGTTCTCATACTGCCTTGCACAACATACAGTAGCCCCATGGCTTCTTTGGTGCTGATTGACAGCTCACAGCTGATAGCTAAAAGCTTTGAAAAGTTACCAGACCAAATTATGTATCCTTACGGTGAACCATACTATCTGCAGAATCATGTGTTTAGCAGCTGTCACTTCTGACGGTCAAAATTTAGGTATATACCTAAATGTTGACTGTCATAAGTCAGCTGTGAGCTGTCAGTCAGCACCAAAGAAGCCACGGGGCTACTGTAACTATGGTGAGTGTGGGGAGAAAACGCAACAAATCCCAGGCAAGTAATATACCACTTTGCTAAATGTATGAATTTTATAATGAATGCAGAGAGAGAAAAAACTTTTTATTTTCTAAGGAAGCTTGTAGTAAAGTTAACTTAATATATTCCATAACTTATTAAAATGGCGGGTTAACTACTCTTCTCCTGGTTTCTAGGTGGCAGAATGAAGTTGATGTTGAAAGGGTTAAAGTATTCATGGATAAAATGCACCAGGCAAGATTAAAGACTTCAACTAACTGACGACAGCATGGTAAGTTGTGTAATAAGTCCAAAAACAAAAGACGATATGTAATCCAATAATTTATTAATATGTTAGTAGTCAAAATATACAAAATATTCATAATCTTAAAACCAAATTAGTAAAAATAGTTGAATCTAAAAGTATTAGTCTTAAAGTAAGCCTGTGAGACTCCAATTTTCAATTTCAATGCGAATTTGGCTAACTGAATGGAATCTCATGCCTAAAATAAAGTATGAGTCTGAGCTTAGTAGAATCTTATATACAATTTATTTAATTTAATCAAATATGATGTTTAAAATAGCTTTGATTAAATAGATTATTTTAGGCATTCTATGAACCTGGAACTCAAGTGAATTTCTCTCTTCACTCCAGCAAACATCTGTGGTTTCTGGTCTGAGAGATTATAATTTTGAACTAAACCTAAAGGCCATATTGTGTTTGTCCCCCTTTTATATGTTTATATCCACCTTTCCTGTACCTTCTTCCAAATATAATAAAATTACCTCATAAAGCGAAAAGAGGTTTTCCTTATAGAGTTATAATATTAAGATTTTGTGGTATAGAGCACTAGGCTAAATCATGGTTTAAATTAGGAGGGATAGCCAGCACACTTACCTTGGTGATACTGGAGTAGAAATTATTTAGATATAACACTAAAAAACACACAAACACATTGTTAAGTACAAGCTTTCACTGTCACAGACAGCTTCATCATGAAGCTGTCTGTGACAGTGAAAGCTTGTACTTAACAATGTGTTTATGTTGTTTTTTAGTGTTATATCTAAATAATTTCTACTCCAGTATCACCAAGGTAAGTGTGCTGGCTATCCCTCCTAATTTAAACCAATATTAAGATTTGAAATTTTAAAGGTTTGCAAAGCTTTCAAAAGATAATCACAATGACTTTAAAGAAGTTTAAAAAATCCATTCTGGTTTTTGTTTTAACTTTTGTGGCAACTACAGGTTAAATAGTGCATAAAGTTATATATTTAATGGTATTGTATTGTTATTTTTGTAACGCGTGAAATGTGTTCTTTTTTCCGTTTTAAAATCTGCACTTTATTGAATTAATTTTTAGTTTGGAAGACTTAAGTGTGTTAATGGTTGAGTCAAGTTTCGCATTGAGGGGTGAGTAGGGTATCAGGCATGTCAGATTTCTATGCAATAATGCTTGAAAAATAATCAAAAAGGAAATGTTTAAGAATCAGAATTGAGAAAAACAGGTGTCTTGACATCTCTAATTATAACAGCGAATTGACATATAAAACACGATTAATAAAACCATGTGTGTGTCTACTAGTTGAAGACTATAAAATATTTTATTGTTTGCGTATTTAGACCTATCTAAGTTACTGTAAATAATTTTACTTCACATTTTTATGATAATGTGTCTCCTGTGAATTTTAATTCGGCTATTTAGTAAAACATGTTATTTTGTGAATATTAGTTAGTTCCTTGGAAAATAGTGATCTTTAAATATTTAGTTTTCAACATAATATTGAAATGTGTGATAAAAAAAAATATAGCGAGTGTTTCTGTGATCAATATATATATTTTTCGAAAATTCAAATCTGTGTATCAAGAATAGAAAATATATCTTTTAACCCAAAGATATTTTAAGAGATTTGGTTAAATGTTTAAGAGCAGTGAATTTAAAATAGTTTTTTTAAATTACCTGAAACTCGGTGTGAACACTGTGAGACAGTAACGTTTTATTTACATAATTCCAAGGAGTCTCTTGTTTTAAGGCTAGTTTTTCCTGCCATCCCTTGTTTGAAATTCATTCATACTTTCTGTGTAGTGAAAAGTAAAGGGAGACTGTACACAAACCAATATATTTTTCTTCTAAGTTTTCACTTGCACAAATGACAACTGCTAAACATATGTTTTGGCTTAGAGATACACAATTTGATCTGGTAAATTTTGCTAGCTGTCAGGCACCACCATGAAAGTCTTTGATCAACTATACGTGTTATCAATGTTCTTAGCTTGAGCTTGTTCACATGACTATTCATTGATTATTAAAAGATAGTTTAGTAATTTATTTTAAACAGTGATGGACCCTCTAACCTTAAGGATATTCGAGCTTTTGAGAATTTGAGACTTCCAATTTAAATAATGGTTTAGAGCTTTCAAACTGTTTATTGGTGGTTCAGAACCAATTATAATTATTATAGGATGAACTCAACAACCAGGCCCCAGAACAGTAATTTAACACTTAACCGAATGTATGAATATCTTGTTCCTACTTGTATATTCTATTATAATTTTATTTTATGTTCATATTTTTTTTTTCAAGATTTGGATTTAAAGGTAAATTGGAAATTCAAATTCATAAAGTAGTAGACTCGACCCAAATCTTATCGCAAACTTTCATAAAACTGCACAGTCAATAATAAACACCTGTAAAAAAAAATTCATATTTGTTGATTGCAAACAAAAATGGTGGAGTTGAAAGTAATAATACTGTTATTCAAAATCAGGAGCTGTGGGCTGAAGCCTTAAGACATGTTTGCGAATAGTCCGGCTCAAACTGGATACCAAATAGTGCACCAACTGGAAACCTCGCAAATGCCATGTCTCTTGCGATGGTGACACGACAACATTCTCACGAACATTACTGGCAGGAAGATTCACTCCTGGGGCAGCCTTGGTGTTAGACGGAGAAGCTGCCTGACAACGAACAGACCTCCGCAGGGGGTACAAAATGTCCTTCATACTTTCTGGAGAATGTTCACCGCTCTGAAGGAAACCATCACAATTGTCACTAGCATTGTCTTAAGGTATAGATCAAGGCGGGAAAACATTTTTTAGCACAAAATAAAGTTAAAAGTAGCTTTTAAATATCAAATTATGCACAAAATAAGACCTTTGTCACATTTATTTGCATCAATACAAACCTATTAGGTTATACGTACTTACGCTAATGTGTAATGGTAGAAAGATTGTGAGATGAAATGGAGGACCTACAGTTTAACGTGGAATCCGAACCACGGTGGAGGCCTGGCATTCCCCACATTCACAAGATGTCTTGTCAGAGGTGAAGGAAGGGTTTGGCAATCAGATAAATCTGTACCGGGACTAAGGATTGAACCCCGGCCCCTAGCACAGAAGTCCGACACCTTACCCCTAGACCGCCAGGTCACCCTTGAATATTATAGTTTTGAAATATAGCAATGTTCTTTGTAAGTTTAGAAACTAAAACATGGAGGTAACTAAATAGGCACACTGGCTTACTTGAGAGTATTTTGGTATTCTTATAGACAAAACTCTGGCTCACTTTTATTTAATCAGATTAGTTTAAATACATTGGTCATTTATTGTACAAGTAATTACTAAAATTCACCCAACGAATATCTTATTTAAGAATTGTATTTAGTCTATCTTAAAATTCATATTCATACTACAAATGATTTTGATTAAAAATACACAAATAAAATAGGTACATTAGGCTTAGGTTTTTTATTTTACCTTACCCAACACTCGTTAGACAAAATACAATTAATTTTTATATGAAAAACTTTCAAATAAAAAAAAGAATATTAATATTTTTAGTGTATGTATTTTTTTCCTAGAAACAATTTTACAAAATTACAGAATTTTGTACCTTTTCTTGACAGTATCCAAAAATATTTGACACATACAACTACATTTTTAACTTAATTGAAACTATAAATTTGTTCTCTTTCTGATAAAATTGCTGTAAGGTTTTAATTTTATCATAAAATTATTTTAATTTTCTTATTCGAACAAATTAAGAGGCTAGGTTTGGACTAAAACTAGCTGAAAAATAAATATAAGCCTAAAGTGAAAAATTAGATTAATTTTTTTTCTCATTTCCTGTCTTGAAAATTGTTATTTCTCGAGACCCACAAGGCCTAATTATTACCAATTACCCTCCCCCTAATGAGTTGTGAATTGTGATAGAATGAAACCTAGGTTTGCCACAGGAGCATTAAGGTTAGATTTATTCAAGGGACAGCCATTACCTCTTTGTCTAACAAAAGTAGTGTAAAATGTGTTCTATTCATTGTAAAAACCATGTTATGTTCGTTCCTATCACACAATATTGGCTCGCCATTTGTTTTAGGTTTTATTGAAAATGCAAAATAGAAGTTGTGTTTAGACTCAAGGGAAGGGAATGGATTAGATTTTTTTTTTTTCCAAATTGGTATTATATACTTATAACATAGTTTAAATTAGGAGGGATAGCCAGCACACTTACCTAGGTGATACTGGAGTAGAAATTGTTTAGATATAACACTAAAAAACACACAAACACATTTTTATGGACAAGCTTTCACTGTCACAGACAGCTTCATCAGTCTAAAACTCTTGACCTGATGAAGCTGTCTATGACAGTGAAAGCTTGTCCTTAAAAATGTGTGTTTTAGTGTTATATCTAAACAATTTCTACGCCAGTATCACCAAGGTAAGTGTGCTGGCTATCCCTCCTAATTTAAACCATGATTTAGCCTAGTGCTCTATACCACATACTTATAGGCTAATGGCGTGATTGAGTGATGAGTCATCAGTCACTTACCCTACCGCGGGTGTTTGGTAGCTATAGCGGGCAAGTGGTGGTGGGTAGGGAAGGGTGAGCGATGTTTTGTTGTAGTTTGAATTCACTCACCCTTATATCGTGGCCTAATTACACGGCGATGTGCGCACCGTTTATTTAAACTCGTGACATGCATATTGTAATAATTGTGTAGCCTTGAAATTGTTGTATTTAGTGGACCTCTTAGGGTTGGTACATTGTACAATAGATAAATGTTTATAAAAAAACTAGATGGTTTAGTGAAACAAATGTGTATTATGTCAACTGTGCTTATTGTGAATGGCATGGCAGACGTGATAAACTCGGATATCACATATCTAATAAACATCCCAAGAAAAACCTAGAAGTAAGGATCAAGAGAGTATTGCAAGTTTTGTAAAACGTGAATCATATGATCAGGAAAAACTCGGTCGTAAATAGCGATAGTATTTCCCTTAGTGTGGTTGATAGTGATAGACCTTGCAGTAGTGGCGAGTCTGTGAAAATCAACAATTAAACCAAGACCTCCCGGAATCACACTCTATTGCCTCTTACTCTTAGGATATAAAATTAAATGTTGGTACTGGTAAGCCTACTGGTATCAATGAACAACTAATAACAATATGTAATGCACACAAGGAATTGGGAAAAAACTAATTTTTTTATAAGGTAGGTACTATAAAAATATGTTGAATTTAAATTTTCCAAACTATGTAGTAGGAAATAATCCTTATTTCCTTCAGCTTCTATAAAAAAAAATTCAACATTTTATTTTGAGCGCTATGGTTTCCGGGGAATATTTTTTTGAAAGTATTATGTTCTGGGGAAATATTGGATCTCTGAACATATTCTAGTCCTAGACTAACTATCCTTTCAGGTTGGCTTCCTTCACTATCACTTACTAAACATCCTTGTACAGTGTTTCTACAATGTTTGATTATACATTTCCAAGTCATTATGCAATAAATCATTTTATAAATCAACTAGTTTGATTCTTTCACATGAATTTGTAATACTTAAAACAGCTCAGAATAGAAATAATTGACCATAAATTTTCCAAGCCAAATCAAAGTTTTTCATATTCCTAAAATGTACCTATTTTATCAATCTACAGGTTTGTTTTACACTACAAAGTAGGGGTGTGCAAAGTCCATTTACTTCAATTCGAAACAAACTCAAATTTAAGTTTGAATATTTTCTTTTAATTGTTTTATTCTTGAATAAATATTATATTGTGATTATTTATATAATTTAATGCACTAAGATTTAGGATTTAAATCATAGTCTTTACAGCCATTTCAAAAATAAATATTGAAATCTGGAAATTCCAAGACTTTTCCAGGCCTTGAACGAAGACACATTAAATTCCAGATCTTTCAAGGCCCATAAAAACCGTGTTTTGAAACCAAGTTGAAGTTTCAAAGCTCACACACCCTTACTCATCATCATCATCTGTTCCCAGACTGTGGTCGGGTGAGTTCAGTAAAATGCCCCCCATTTCGCCCTACATCCTTACTACAAAGTGCAAAGTTTTGAGCAAGTGACAATTTGTACTGCACCAATACATATTGTGGTTCCAGTCTAGAGTCTGGCACACTAACCTTGGTTGCATCCTTCACAGAGCCACCTTGCATGCAGTTTAGTCTAATCACCTTCCACATGTCAGACCTTTGCGTTCCAGCAGGATCATCCTCAGCTACACAATTCTAAAATAAACACACAACACTTGATTTGAAACCATCAGAGCAATGTGAATTGAACTTTATATATAATTTTATAGTAAAGGAAATTGATAAAACTAAAGAAAAAGGAAAAATAAACTAGTAAGAGTAAATTTGACGAAGAAAGCCCACCTANTGACTAAATAGTTTTATAATAAAGGAAATTGATAAAACTAGATAAAAAATAAACTGCTAAGAGTAAATTTGATGAAGAAAGCCCACCTAGGGAAAGGGAAAAAAAATGTGGGAAGAATCCAATGCACAAAGGTGACATCTTCTTTTCTTCTGTCTTCTATAGTAGAAATAGTCACACACACATTTTAACACAAATATCATAATATTTCGGCATTGTTGCTTTTTTCAAACACAAAGAAGAGAGTACAAATAACACAAACACTGGCTTACTTTGTGTTATTTGTACTCTCTTCTTTCTTCTTTGTGTTTGATAAAGGCAACAATGCTTGAAATATTATGATATTTGTGTTAAAATGTGTGTGTGACTATTTCTACTATAGAAGACAGAAGAAAAGAAGATGTCACCTTTGTGCATTGGATTCTTCCCACATTTTTTTTCCCTTTCCCTAGGTGGGCTTTCTTCATCAAATTTACTCTTAGCAGTTTATTTTTTATCTAGTTTTATCAATTTCCTTTATTATAAAACTATTTAGTCACTGGGCCACCTCATTTTTAAACCTGTATATATAATATATTTCATTAAATACATATAAATCACAAATAATAATATAATGACTACCTCCTGAGGAAGAAGTCTGTGGCATAGAAATATTGAAATGTGTGTTTGTGATTAATTTTCTTAAAACGGTGCCGGATTAAGGTACTTAGGTGCCTGGGGCTATTGAATAATTTGGGGCCCTATTTACTAGGAGTGTGCGAATAAGATTATTTATCGAATAATATAATTTCGAACGAGAATTGAGTAGTAGATTTTTCTTACATTTAGATAAACATAATTTAAATTTGTAAATTTTTATTGAAAATGTGGTTTTGTATTTAAGTATTGGCAGAATGGAAAAAATTACTTCAAAACATTGTTATGTGAGCTGGTATTAGTAAAAAAAAAAGATTGAATTTAAAACAAAATTTCAGGCAATTGAAAGAAGGAAATTTTGATCCAATTTTTTAAACATCAGGTTTCACCTAAATTTTTTTTTTTTTTTAATTCTGTGAAAGTTTTTGAGAGCAATTTAAGCCTAAAAATTGCATGTAGAGTGTTTAACTGGTCAGTGTAGAGATTATGATTATTTTGATCCTCTCATCGTTTTTATTATCTCAAAGAGTAGTTCTCATTTTCTAATACATAGTACTCACCCCAAAGTTTGGTTGGATCCCAAACAATTCCAATGCTGAAAGCTTATGCAGCACTGAAAAGGCTAACTAGGGAAATAATGAGTGTAGTAGTTTCCTGTTGCTTTCCTCACTGAACCAGAAGGTACTATTGCAAATCAGTCTGCCAAACCACCAACTGGGCCTACAAGTGACACCCCTTGAATGTTATCTAGACTTGACACCCCTTGTAATTTCTTTTCTGTCTGGGTTGCCTCTGTCCGGCTAACAATAAACTAACAGGCACACTCAAATGGTTCCCCTTCCCTCTTCGCATAAATACACTGGTCTGGACAGGACTTTTAAGAGATTTAAGACACAACTATCTGATCTTGGTATTTGAAGTTTAGAATTGAATATTCAGCTGTTAACTAGTCAAAATTTTGAATAGTTGTACACCTCTACTATTTGCTTAAGATGCCCAATACTTTATAGAACACGCAGTTAAAAGTGTAAAAAAATATATATATATTGGAATATCATATTTTGAGTATATTTTAAATTTTAAATCTTAGAAAAACACAAACCTTAAATCAATATTATAGTTACAATCAAACAAAAAATACAAAAATAAACATAGGTTACAAGTAGAAACGTCAATTTCAAACGTCATTTAACCTTGCCTTAATATTTGTCAATGTCTGCACAACATTATCAAATGACTACCGTCTTGTAATATGTTCTAATGACATGATAGCAAGATCTTTAGGTCTTGTTTCAAAAAAGAGAACTCTGCTTCACAGTTGGTTGCAGGAATTACCAAATACAATTTTAAAAGCAGTAATCTACATTTGGAAAAATACCAATAAAATTATTATTATTTTATTATAAGTGCAAGAAAGACACAGAAAGAACCAACTAAACCTGTCTTGATGGACTCCTCTTGCGCTTGGAGCCTGGCGTGACAAAGTCCTGATTTAGTTCCAACATGTCGCGCCCTCTCACTGGACGCTTAGAACTACTATCCCTTCGTAGAGTTTGGCGACACTCGTGATACTAAAACACAAATAATATAAAACGTTATAATTAGAGATGGGCCACTCGAATCTTCGAATCCACCGAGTCCTGACAAGTATTCGAGATTCGAGGATTCGGTGTTTTACTGGATTCGATGATCGAATCTTTCACCTCACAAACAAAGCATAATGTTAAATTCAAAAATTACTTAGTTAAGCTTACTTGAAAAGCACAACTTAATACATAATATTTATTTTGTCGGACAAAAGAGATAAACATTAATAAAATCTTCTTTATAAAATAAAAAAATATTAGGCGTGGAAAATATTACGTGCCTAGTACCCTACCCTCCCAACCGTATGAAAAACTTGGACTCGACCGTTTCAGCACATGCTCACTTCTAACCTTTCACCTCACGAACAATCTTGTAAATATTTTAATGAACACATTAAAACTCTTCAAAAACTGAAAATCAAAACTATAATTACAAATAAACTCGAAATAAATTAAACAAATCATGTCTTTTTTTTAAACAGAAATAATAACTCATTATGGATGATACAAAGTCAGCCGCCATTACACACGATATAAAGTCATTTGCCATGACGTATGTGTTTACTCGCCCGAGTGATGATTAAAATAAAGATACTGTTAATTCTTACTACCCAACTGGTTTTAATTATCTACAACTATGTAAAGAGCCCCAATTTATTGCATACGATCCTTAAGTTAGATTTTGTTGGGTTTCATGAAAAATAAATACTGGAAACAGTCAGACAGCGATAAAACTGTTTATTTATCCCTATCGACCTACGTATCGTATATCGATTGTTTGTTTAAAATCGATTCAGGTAATATGATCACTTAGTAGGCGCTCTCGAGTTTTAAGAATCAAATAACGACTTGCTAATCCATTATTTATTTTTAAATTGATTTTAACTTCACTTTTTTTTTTAAATATGTTATTGAAGTAATTGTAGAACTATTCAAACGTAGTCCTGCCTTATAAAATGGGAATGAACATAATGTATTCGAAAATATGTTCGTGTTTTAAATAGAATGTATTCTCAGAAATCGCAAGAATCGAATATATTTGTTTTCTACGCAAAAATTGATAATGGATATAAAAGAAAATAATAAAACATACTTAAGCATTATTGAGCTCACTATTTCCAATATATGTTTAATTGTTAAGCATATTGTTTTAGTCTTTATTAAAAATATCCGTTTGTATTTTTATTTTTGCTATCTTAATACAATAAAATACCCTTTAATGATGATTAAAGTTGATCAAAGGATATATAAGCCTAATCTGTTTATTTCACATGTTTTTTTTAGAAACTTAACCCATTCTAACAAGACTTAAAAATAATTAAAAGACACACAAATTTTGATTGATTTTATTTCTAAACGATAATATGAGTCTAGATTGTTTAATTTAGCTGGATTTTAACCTCTATTTTGCGAGGGGGGGTTTGGGTGGGGGGTGGGTGTTTCATCAAAATTGAAAGCATGATTGAAATAAACCTTAATTCACAGTTTAGGCCTATATTGTGTAATATGGGTCTATTTGTAAATCATTAAAATTTATAACGATTTGCTAGGATTTGGATTCGGATTCGAGAAATAGTGGATTCGACCCATCTCTAGTTATAATATACTTTCTAACATTTTAAAATTATGAATATACATTACTCGAACTCAGGAGCTTTTAAAAACACTCGACTCAAAAAAAAAAAAAAGCTCGCAGATCCCTACTATTCAACTCCCCTTTTATATTCGTAGCCATACAGTGTTATCTCACCACACTCCTTACCCCCAAACCAGACCATATTAGACTGATGCCTTTGTCCATGTGCTCACCAATGTGGTTATTAATTAACACACTATTATAAACTCTCAAAAAATAAACTTATTTTCACTTTAGAGATACATAACTTCATAAACAGAGGTTTTTAAAAAATAATAGAACTCAAGATCCCTCTTTGCAGGTTCAATGGTCTTAAATATCTACTAAACAAAACATACTAAAAATATCTTATATTTGTGGTGGTGTTTCTTCGAACCTCCCGATACACACACTCGATAAGATCACTCTATCAAGTATAATATTGTAGATGTGAGAGAACGTCCACAGGACAACACATAGTACGAAGTAAAGCACCTGTTTGACAGCATCCTTGAGTGCGGCAGTCCAAGAGGATCCTTCCTCCGTGCTGGAGCTGTACAAGATGATGGTCTCGTGATGACAAGTCACCTTGAACATTCCCTTGCTGAGTATCTCCTCAACACTACACTTCTTGAGAGGCAGGATGCAAGAGCAACGCAAGGTGTTAGGCCCCAGAGGAAGCGTCGAGGTGCCTCGAAGTAGCTTGCAGTAGATCAGGATGTCGTTGAACAGGACAAAATAGCGAGGGTGGGCCTTGCTGCCATGCGGAGAGACCTGTCCACCGTTATTGACCAATCTCTCTTGGGTTAAACACACACATTCATTACGAGGAATAAGGATGTTGGGATTTAAAGGAAATGTTCCCACATTTGTGCGGAAGGAGAGAGTGAAACTATTTAGGAAAAACCACCATAAATACACTTCAATTTCAATTGGAACCCCCATAACTATCAATCCAGTCCAACAAGAGAGTGACCTGACCACTGGTGTGGGTGAAATATAGTTTCTATTTCTGTTATTCTATTATTTTTATATTTCCTCTTTTATTAATAACTTTCTCGAAGATTCACAAAATAATAGATTCACCCCAAATCGTGAGAGGAGAAGAATGGGGGTATTTTAATAAACAGACCCAGCCACAGGCTAGAAACAGTTAATTATGATGTTTTAATAGAGTTTGGTCAAATCCACTATTTTATGAATTCGAATTTAAAATCCAAATTCTAGAATAATTATGAACATAAGATAAAATATAAATATAATAGAAAAAACAAATATTAACTAAATGTTAACATTATTTCTTATATTTCATTCATACAGTCAAGTGTTATTTTATTTATTTAGCACTGCATCTTACTACCTTTTCGAGTTATACGCTTAAGTACTAATTATGCTAATAGTTTTGAGAATTGGGAAGGGTGAATTTAGAGAAAGTGAACTCGCATTTTCGTGGAAAACCATTTAGGAAAAAAAAAGTTCACCTGACCGAGATTTGAACCTTGATCCCCCCCGTCCTCGGCAGTCTGGCTCAATACAAAACTAGAGTGTTAGCTAACTATGCCACTGAGGTGGGTCATTCAGGCGTTAAGTTAAATGTTAAATTAATGGTCTGGGACCTGGTTGTTCAATTTATCCTATAAACAATTGGTTCTGAACTACCAATAAACTGTATTAGAGCTCTAAGACAGATTATCCATGGTCAACTTGACCAATGAAATTTCTGAACTTTTCCCTGATCATTTTCTAAAACTTCCATCTCAAAAGTATGTCACACCCTTCTACCCCCCCACCCCCCCTTTTCACATTTGTTTATAAATAATAAGTTTTAAAACTAAAAAGGAGTTTTCATTTCTATTAACATAGTCTACAGGACTACTAAAAAAAAAAAAAAGAGTTTGAATCACATTTTAATTTACTGATTTAATGGTTATTATATTTCATATTTTTGGTAAAACATTTTACCAGAGTTTTTTTCTGTATTTACCAAATTCCCGTTTTTTCTCAGACTACTTCAAATTTCTGGTTAGTTCCAGATTTCCCGGATGGTAGATTTCACTTAAAGAATTGAAACTTTTTTTTTATGGATTCGGGGTTCAAATTCATGGTTTTGCTATAAACTGGTTCCCTAGATTTGAAGTGAGGTTCCTGAGTCACCTTCATGAGCATCCCCTCCTTGATGAATCTGCGGCCTGGGGTGATGAGACACGGTTTGTTCCCACACAGACTCCTCTGAAGCTCCAACATCTTCTGCATGTTCTCATAGTCCTGGACCAGACCATTGATGTGTTTAGCGACTCTCTCTACTTCAGACAGCGACCCTGACAACAAATCAACTTTCTGCTAGTTGTGCAAATAAACCCTGACAAATACCCCAAGTTTAACCAATTATTATTATCATTATTATTATTATTATTATTAGCACCGCGTCTTACTACCCGTTCGGGTTATACATACTTACGCTAATGTGTAATGGTAGGGTGATTGTGAGATGAAATGGAGGACCTACAGTTTAACGTGGAATCCGAACCACGGTGGAGGCCTGGCATTCCCCACATTCACAAGATGTATTGTCAGAGGTGAAGGAAGGGTTTGGTAATCAGATAAATCTGTGCCGGGACCGAGGATTGAACCCCGGCCGCCAGCACAGAAGTCTGACACCTTACCCCTAGACCGCCAGGTCACCTAGTTTAACCAAGAATGGTCTATTACACACTAGTGACAGTACCAGCTATTGGTATTTTAAATTATCTAATCCAAAGGAACAGGATGAGAGTACAGTCCAAACATAATCACTTTCATTTAGCTGAAGAGAGGAATATAAACCTCTCATAGTACAACTGGTTGACATTGGCCGCCAGACTGTCAGTGAGAATGATCACACTCACTCTGGAGCACGTTGTAGTCAGGATGAGATGGCGCTGTGTGCGCCAGGACTTCCCTCAGCAGTAAACAGTAGCGAGGTACACGCTGGATGGGCGTTATCAACAAAGAGGTAAGTTTGGCGCCCACTTCAGGCCGACTCTCCTGGTTCTCTATGAACGTGTTTAGCTCGGCATTATTATTCTGAGATTCCTACGCAGGACAAACAGACCACACACAGGAGGAGATATAGTTTTAATAGCGCCATGTTTGTTTTGCAACATTTGAAAGAAATCATCAGATCTGGGCAACTTCCTGGATGGAAGGTTTGGTACAATGGTTGTGTTTAGGGATGGGCTTTCGCTCAAATCCTTAATTTTTTTCCCCTTTAATTTTTCAAGCGAAATTTGTTTTAAAGATCTAATACCGTAGACTTTTTAAATTACATTTTAAAGTGTAAAACACCAGTACTATTTTAGGTAGTGTTATACTATTTTATTATTTTAAATATTTAATTGTATAAATCTTTATTAACAAAATTTAAGTTCTTAAATAAATAAATGGGGAAAAGTGGTGGAAAGATCGATGAAGATGAAGGCACCCGACCACAGGCTGGAAACATTTGATGATGATGATGATGATAACTAGGCTATATATTCACCTTTTTGGTTTAAAAAAAATAATCTTTTATTGAAAGTATATTAGTCATTATGAATCATAAAGTAAGCATAAAACAGGAAAAGAGACAACCAAATGTATGGCCTAAGTAACAATTCAATAACATATTTAAAATCAAATGTATATAAAATGAATCCATACAATGTTAAGAAAAATCGACTTTTGCATTTTCCCAGAACCTATTTCATGTACAGTAGACACCTGATTTTCTAGGGTAATTGAGGGAAGAGGGGACCACAGATAATACAAAAAAAATCCCCTTTCCCCCCATATGTACATTATATACTTAATGTATTAATGAAAGAAGTAGTTTATTCGTTTGTTTTCTCTTGTCGTTGTACTAATTGCTGTTACTTTTCAGCGCATGCATTCATTGTGTTTATGAAGTGTCATCCTGCTTCTCAAAATTAAATATAGACACGGTTAAGCTGCCCCCAGTAAACCGAGAGTCTACTGTACCTTGTTCTTAACTAACAATTGTAAACTTGGATTGAGACTTTGTTGAGATGAGTACCTGAAGCAGCGTGATGGCCTGCCTGTAGTCATAGGCGTACACAGAGTACAGTTTGAAGAACGGCGCCAGTTTGAGGAAAGCCCCTGCGACATTCTCAGTGTCTTGCTTCAGCTCATTCAGCAGCTCACCGTTCACGCGATACAACGTTTCCATGTTTCCGAACAACGTCATGTACATGGTGTGGGACACAAATGGCTTGCTCTTGAGAGGTTCCATGAAATACTGAATGGAAGTATTAGCATTAGATCAGATTAGTAATATAAACTTACTGAAGACTTACAAAATTAAATTAGTTACTTTATATGGTTTTTGAGTAAAATTGTAGAACTGATTCTAGACAAAATTGAAATAAGAAATAAAAGAAATTCTTGTTTGGATTGTATGCATTTTCTACACTTTTATGGGATAGGGGGGCACTTAAAAATCAAGTAAATCCATAAATAAACAACTTGAAAATTATAAATTCTTTGATTGTAGCCTGTATAGTTACTTTTAACAGACAATCATAAGTTTTTAATATAACTACAGGCAATGATCTAAGTTAAATTATTAGTAACAAACTATTTTAAAATGATGCAATTCAATTTATATAGAAAGGGCCTTTTAGAAAATACAAACATATTTTACTACAGTCAACATTGCGGACATTTTACAATATTATTATTTTATAAGTATTGATAATATCAATAAAAAGAGACAGCTGCAGATCACTTGATATTTATTACATGAGATTAGATCTAGTAACTTGTATAGCTGTCAGATAAGGCCCTTCCTAGAAGAATTGGCCTATATTTTTAGCTTTAAATAACACACCGTCATTATAAGCTCCAAATGGTGCAAGTAGTTGGCTTCGGAGGTTAAAATTTCATGGATGGCTTTGTGCCTCATTCGTTTGCGTTTCTCATCCAAAGACTTGTTAGTTAAATCATCGAGCGCAGAAAGTACTAGAACAAAACATGATTTATAAAAACTCTTGTGGTTTTTAATGTGGGGCCTATAGCAGTTTTAAAAATACCTAATTAATTTAGAGCTGGGCCAAAGTCACCATTTGATGAAAACAAAACTTGAAAAATATTGTAAACATAACAAGTTTACTTTATTACAAGAGTAACTCTCAAGTTGCAATAGAAAATATAAATAGTAGGGCCAAACTAAAATTAATACATTCAGTCAAGTGGCAAATTAGTACGCTATTACAGGGTCTGGTTCATAAATTTTACTCAATTATGTTGGGCTTTAGACCCAATATTATCTTTAAAACAAAGTCCATTAATTTTTAAAAATTATTACCAAAATATTTCATTATCAGCACCGCGTCTTACCACTCATTCAGGTTGTACGCACTTACGGTGATGTGTAATGGTAGGATGATTGTGAGATAAAATGGAAGACCTACAGTTAAACGTGGGATCTGAACCACGGTGGAGGTCTGGCATTCCACACATTTACAAGTTGTGATTAATACACTTTGTGTCAGAGGTTAAGGACAGGTTTGGCAATCAAATAAATCTTTGCTGGGGCCGAGGATTGAACCCTGGCCTCCAGCCCATAGACAAGCATTACACCTATCAATGACAGAACGAGTGACTGACCGACATAGTGTGACTGTACACGCTTGCATTATCTTTTGTCTTACTGATTGAAGCTCATTAACAGGCACTTGATTTACTTTTTGCTTGAGAACTCCCCATACAAAAAAAAAAAATAATAATGGCATTAAATCAGGTGAACGCCGAGGCCAAGTCACAGGTCCAGCACGACTGATTCATCTTGTGGGAAAATTAATTTAAGCCATTGCCAAGGACCTCTGCAGAAAAATGTGTTTTTATTTTTAGTTTTTTGCTGTTTGCATGAAAATGAAAATATCAAATCTCCAAAAGACATTTTGAGTCAGTTTTTTGATCCACTACCACTTCCCAATGTGTAGCCGTTTAACCCATGAACATTCTGAATGAATGATTGAAATTTTTTAGATAAATAAACAAAAATCATGTAGGTATAGATGTTACCGACATGGTAATTAGCTGGTTTGGTTGTATCAAACCAGTATTATATAATTTAATTTATTTACCTCTTTTTGATTGAAAATACACATAATCTTGTTTTGTAAATTAATTTGAAACTAATATGAAGTTACTTGCAAAAATATTATAAAATAAATGTCCATGTCAGCCCACAATCACGCCATACCAACTGCATGACCGCCGTCTGTTGACGACGATATTGTCGGCTTCTGCGGATAGTGTGTGTTATGAGCCAGCACAACAAGGCAGTTAACCACTAATCTAAGTTTTCATGATCAGAGCAGCTCCCCATTTGTCTGAGTTAGACCAGTTCAAAAACAAACATTTTCACAGAAAATCTGGAAGCACCGAGGATCGAACCAGGGATATCTGTAGCCATAAACTCTGACCACTAGACCAGAAAAGCAGTAATTTTATTATTTTTTATGATTCTGGCAAACAAAAATAAAATAAAATGATCTGTTCAAATGGCACCCTGAATTATAAATTATTTTTACTTGAAAGTTCCTAAACTATTTGCATTTCTTATTTAACTTTAACTATCTCATATTTGGTAGTAAATTATGTTTTAATATCAAGTTCTATTTACAAATGTTATAATGGTACTAAGATTAGTAAATATACATTTTTAAGAAGTGGAATCTAACTAAGGATCGAAAAGAACAGAACCAGAAAGTTTAAAAGTATTTTAGGAGAACCAGAGCCGATATTTCGGTTCGACTCCCTGCCAAATATTATGCTAGTCTTCCTACCAAAATCTAGTTATAGTTAAATATATACTAAAGACATATAAAATATGTTTAACTAAATTACAATATCTCCCACAATTTTAAAAGCTAACGAACCTCGGGCTGACTGAAGAAATATTTGCAAACTTGTTGTCTATTGAATAAATCCTGACCTACCTTTGATCCTTGACCTGGTTGTAAGAATGTTACGCTCGTGTATAACTGACCTCAGCTCTGCACTAAGAGTGAGATGGCTTTGAGGTGTCTGACAGTTCAGCTCCATCCCAACACGCTTATTCACGCTGAAAATTAAATAGATCTATGAGCCTTTTACTAAACATGGACATTTAGAGCACATTTTAGATTGAATACAAACATTGTGGTCAGCAAGAGTCAGGGGCTCTGGAAGCTTTTTGGAAGTGGGGGAGGAGGTCGGGGTGGGCTGAACTGAGAGGGGTCCGTCCCTTGTAAAATTTAATAACTGGCCATTTTTATTCAAACTAATATAATTAAAAAGCTGAAAATGTTATCAAAATCCTCTTATGGTTTGAATGAAATATTTGAATTTGTTTGGACCTCATTCAGACATTATTGTTACTAGGCCTAAAGTCTGCTCAACTCAGTAGACAAACACGCTAGCGACTGAGCTAAGGTGTTGGATATGATGATGATTTTTTTTTAAACTTAGAGCATATTATATAACAAGATTGTTCCAACGAATCAAAGAAAGTAAAATATTTGGTAATACTAAATTAACAGTTCATTTGGAATATTTTTCACTTTAATATAAAGACACACTTCTGACAATCTTTGACTATTTTGTAGCATGAATTATAAGTGTATGTATAAATTAATTAAACTAGTGGTTTGAATATGCATAGGAAATATGGGACAGCCTTAGCTCCCGTACTACATGAACGGAGGGGGGCTCAAGCCCTCGGACCCTTGACAAGAGCGACGACGTCAAACTCGCATGATTTTGTGGTGACCAGGCAAAGGTTCAAATCCTGGTCAGGTATAATTACGGAGCACGCACACAATTCCCATAAATCTGAGTAACTCATTTTTAATTCAAGCTTCTGAAAACGTTTACATTTGTACACTAACTCAAACTTATTGTTGATAACACGAGTTAGTCAGCTGAGAATTGAATAAAATAAGTATGATATTTATGTGTTCATTATAATTTCCCTTGGCACGAAAAAAATAAGACTTTTTACCTGTCTGGTGAAATCTGGTAATTCAATGTAGGAGCCTATTAAATCTGCTAAAAACGATTAATAAAATAGGTCTATGTAGAATTTAATCAAGAACATATGATACCTTTGATTAAATGGAATATAAATGTAAAAACTATTCAAAGAGAATTAAGTTATTTGACAAGTTGGAATTTAAAAATATCCGCGCACCTTTATCATACATAAACAAACCAGGAAATTTAAGTGGTTAAGTCACGTGTTCTTACAGCCAATGAAAATTCAATTTAAAGAATCAAGTGAGCATAGGCCAATCAAATTCCATAATTTTAAATAAAACAAAGAATGACCGTTTACAATTTTAAATGTCTTAAGATCAATCGCCTTAACTTTTTGATTACATTTGTGTATTAAAGGTTTGTTTGAATAGCACACCTATAGAGTTTATTGTTTCAAAATAAAAATTAATAATTCCGATGTTAAATATTAATATCTCTATTATCAGACAGATATTAATTGATATTAAAATATTTAATAAAATAGTAGGCGACACAATTTTTGTTAGCTACAATTGTTTTTTAGTTCGTACATAACTACTTTATCTCTATCTCTATCCACGCTATCATTTCTTCTCCACATCGCTCAAATATACCATTACCAAGTCTAACCCAAACTCATACCTTCTTTCCATCACCTGTCGCATGGAAAAGTTCAACTTTATTGTAGATCTCGATTTCTTAAATCCGTGATGTTCCTTTCTCCAACTTCCTTTAATTTAATTTATTATTTTCTTTTCCGGAACCCTCTAATATATTTTTGTACAGTGGCACATCAGCGTTATCCCCTAATAATTTGTACAGCTAACCATGTCTCCTTTATTGAAAGTAAGTATTTTAACTCCCCTTTTCCAATCTTCCGGTAACTTGTTCTCCTTCCAAATCACTCTCAGCATCCCGTATAACCATTGTATACCTGCTTCACCTGCAGCTCTTATAATTTCTCCATTTATTTCATCCACACCCGATGCTTTTCCTTGGTCATCTTTCGCCTTGTTCCATGTGGGAGCCCTCTTTTGCTATTTCTTCCTGCTCCTCTGTTTCACTAACACCCCTTTCCTCTTCCAGGTTCAAAATCCTATCAAAATATCTCATCCATAGTTCCTTTTATTTCTCTCCTGTCTTCAATGTTCTTCTTTCTTCATCTATCATTCTATCTCCTGTTACCTCGTTATATAACATCTTACGTACTTCCTTCCATGTCCCGTTTCGGCATTTCTGTAAATTTTTGCATCCAGTTCTTTCTACTCCTCACTTCACTATTTTCTTCTCATCCCTATATTCTCCCTTTTTCCTCATTCCTATTTTTAAAACTCCTGAATGTTTTATTATTCTCCTCCACTGATTTCTTCCCCCTCTAGTTCCACCAAGGTTTCTCCTTCCACATCCTTTCACATACCTTCTCCCACCAAACTTTTCTTAAACCTTTCCCATTCCACCTTTATACCTTGAAACTCATATTTGGGGATTAAGCTTATAGCCTTTCTTATATACAGCTTTCTTCCCTCTTTATTTTTCATTCTCTATACCCTTATTCTTGTTTCTTGTCATACTACCTTACTCCTAAATTACCATCACTTTATGTCCACCATCAAAATTCTTGAGTCACTATCTAAGGACACACTTGATATTACCTTGATATTTACGGTCTAAGTTTTCATTTCTTCGTCCATGAGAAAGTATTCTATCACCGACCTATGTCCCCATCTCAACTGTATCTAATGATCTTATGGCTATCCATTTCTTTCTTTCTTATACCAGCTGTTTGCCACTTTCATTTTATTTCATGCGCATAGCTCCAGCTCTCTCCCCCTCTATCTTTCCCTAACACCTCATCCAACCATTCTCTCTATTTTCCTACTCATCCAATGCAAGATGTAGCCTTTCCTTAATTCCCACATGCCACTGTAGAGAGAATATTTTGCTGGTGAAGCCCCTCGCTGTCAAGTCAAGTTGTTGAGTTATGTTTTCATTGCTCTTTTGAGAGTCCTTCTGTGGATGTCCCTCGTTGTCAAACCAAATAGTGAAGTGGGAACTTAGGGTATTGCATGATTCTCTTCTTTGGTCCTTGGTTGGAGTTCGTCGTGATAATTATATGGGCTTGGTATTGATATTATTTATATATGCAAAATATGTTAATTTATTTAATTTATTTTTATGAAGCTGGTTCCAGTTTATTCAGAATGATTTTATTTGTACACATGATACGGCAGCTTAACCCGTCTTGGACCGTTCCTCTGTAGTAATTCAAAGAATAATTACATCGTAAGAACTTATTTATTAGTTTGTTGATTCATATTATTTGTGCATAGCAACGGTAGCAAGAAGAGTAAACAACATCATAGAGGAATAA
>CABEEJ010005391.1:42792-50692 GCA_901482245.1 Timema douglasi | reverse complement strand
ATTCACCCCCTCCCACTAGTCAATTAAGGGCCTCCATTGTTCGTTAATTGCCCTATTGTTCTGTCCCAGAAACTGCGTTTCCGTATGACTTAAGACATAGTGGAAATGTATTACATAAAAATGCATAGCAGAGAATACAACATATTTTTTAACGTATTATTTAAACAATAACATAAGAATATACGTTGTTAAAATACATGCATAAAATACTTATTTATAATTAAACGTTAACACTTTAATACATATAACTGTCCATACATATATTTTATTATAATTTAATTACTCTAGTATTTAATTCACTCAGTAAAAGCAAGTTCTAGATTAAAACAAAAGTAGGTGGAACAACCATTTGAAATAAGAATGGAATTACTAATCGAGCATGATCATAATGGCAGGTTGAGTATATTCCATCTACGGTAAGAGTGTTGGTAAGTGACAGCTTAGTAAAAGTTAACAGTGATCTACTTTCATGTATTAATTCGCCAAATAATTCGAGCTACAGGACCATACTTGTTCGACATGCTATTTTGAAAATCACAGTCACATTTATTTATAGTGTATGCAACATGGATTAATTTAAAAATATGTAAACACGCATACATTGTACCTACACAAGCTTTTTAAAATATATTTATATTTTTTGTAAATATTTTAAATATGCATTTTTTTAAATACGAAAGCTCTAAATATTAGCAAAAATTAATTTTGAAAAATATAAATGATGAGCTAAATTGGGTGTCTATCCACTATTAATATGTTTCAAAATAAGGCAAAACTTTCTTAACGTTGTCGAGAGTAAGTCAATGTATGTAATATTTTAGATAATCAAAGCGATGTGGGAACTAAATTAATACTTCAAATTTTAAAAATAAATTCTATATTTATAAATCAATGTAGTTCAACCGTGGAATGTAGGCTACTTTGAATATTTCTCGACATGTTCACCTTTCAGTGTGGTGAAGAATGATATGTAATATTGTTCTTCCGTATTAACAGAGTAATATGGATCATTGTTCTGTCGTTCTTACATCCACATAGGGATTATTGTGGATCCCACAGTGCACAAATCATAAGAAAAATACAACGGTTTATAATGAAACGTAGTAATTAAAATCTTACTTAAATCAAGTGTTTTTTATTCAGAGAAAATTGCCTAACCTCTTTTTACTATTAGAAATAAGGTCTCTAAAAATACTTCACCTAAGGGTTCACTTTTAAAAAAATAATATTTAAAGTGGATCTTTTGAAACATGTAATTAAATTAATTCAAGTGGTATCTGTACAATTAAATCAATTTTAAGTGTTATGTTCTGATTTTATTATTGTCATAAACATTATGTTAGACCTACTTCTCAATAAAAGAATTGAAACTGTAATCATTTCCTTTTTTCTTCAATCGTATTTATGTGATCGTACTCATTGACGCTAAAACAAATACAATTGGTTAATAACAAGCAAGTATGACTACCAAAAGGCATTTTAAAGATGAACACACAAGCTAATATCAGTCTGCTGTGTGTATTGGCGTTTAACTGGCTACTGGCTAGAGTTTCTCCACGTGTTCTCATTGACTGATACAAGGGCCGTCTATGATCCAGTTTGTGCATAACGCATAAAAAGATAAAGCTAAATCAACTTGATTCATTGTGCAATATTGACTATTTACTGTGTATCAATCACGAACGTATTTTTGAAAACAATGGATTTCAACTTCCTTCGTATTACTACGTGTTGTGCACTATTCGTAGAGGGGCGGCTTAAGGGCCGGGCGAATAGGGAGTCAGCTAGAGGGCGGCGCCAAACAGAGCACC
The DNA here is from genome assembly GCA_901482245.1 of Timema douglasi. NCBI lineage: Eukaryota > Metazoa > Arthropoda > Insecta > Phasmatodea > Timematidae > Timema > Timema douglasi. Next base: position 48,881 of record CABEEJ010005391.1, on the reverse strand, counting down.
AACCTATCCTAACATAACTTGGGTATGATACGAAAATAATTCCCAAACCTAACGTAAACTGGGCGTAACAGTAGAGTTGCTAAGAATAACACTCACTCACTTTTTAATAAGGCCTGAAATTTGATAAAGTGGTTTAGTTTTTGTGGTGTATAAACTAGGATGTATAATGCTAATCTTAAGAAGTTATTTTATATCCGGCCTCTTGAAAAATTGCGCCCTAAAAAAGTATTTTGAAATTATTTCTTAAACTGTTTATTCTATAAAAATTAAAGAGGAGAACATTGTCTACAAAAAATGTTATAGTAGTTTTCTTTACAATACTAACCATTGTTGTAAAATCTTGTAGTGAAACGTTTATAATACCGTGTAATATAACCATATAGTGAGTTGCCCCTTTAGATTATTTTCATAATATCACATCCAGGTTACGTTAGGTTTAGAATTGTTGGTTTTGGGGATTATCTTCATATTATCTTATTACCGCCTGTTATATAAGGGGGCGCCTAAAAGCAATCACACCCAGGCCCAAAATTGACCTCGGGACACACTAGTATGTATAATACATGGATATAGGTCCATCCTGACTAATCAGAGTTTAATGAGACCTCATATAAATCTGTCAAATATATTAACTTGAAACAACATGAACAATCTTGCTAAACCAATTTATTTTTAACGTCGAGTAGTGTGCTGCTATTTGATCTGCCATTCTTCGCGTATATAACCCGAACGCGGACGCGGTGCTAAGTATTATTATTATAATTTAACGATTAGATTAATCAATTTTACTTTATAGATTACCTGAATTTATTATTTAATTGTTATATTACTTGAAGCTACGTGATAAAAAATGTAGGATTTTAAAAACCTTACAAAGAAAAACCTTGTACAAATAAAATGGTAGAGCTTCGTAAAGTAAGAATAAAACAACAAATCTTTACAGTTATTTATTAAAACTATACCGTTATGATGATGCCCGGGCTAAAATTAAATGAGAGCTATGGATACTTGATGATCCCACATCATGTCTAGAACTGAGGCATGAGTGACCAAGCAAGAAGATGAACGAGCCCTGATAGTGAGTGACATTAACAATTTGAGTGCCTTTCAACATAGGCGTTTTTTCTTTTGAAATAAAGGATCTAACCTCTTCCTTAACCTTTGTCTTCAAAACACAATGGGTACCTGGGTGTTTGGATTCTACCTGAAAATCATAGTTATTTTTCTAGAAATTAAAAATGTTAAAATCAATTTTTTTTTAACACCGGGTTTTACTACTCATTTGGGTTATACGCTTATGTACTAACTACGCTAATTATTTTGGGGGTTAGGGAGGTTATATATAGTGGAAGTGTACCACCACTCCCCCTTACGGGGAGAGAGTAGAAATCCATTTTGGAGAAACCACCATCAGTACACACTCGACCGAGATTCAAACCTCGATATTCCAGTCATCAGCGGTTTAGTCTACTGCTGGAGTAGCGCCTTAGACCATGTGGCCACCGAAGTCGGTCAATTATTTTTATTTTTATGCAAATATTTGTGTAAATGGATACTTCCAATCTGAATCAATTTCTTCTTAAGAAATAATTTAGACGAATATTTTTCTGTTAACTCATTGATCTGAGCATTACCGAACTGTCCACATTAGTCTGTATAATATAAATTAATGTTACGTTACACTACATCTTTTAACTACTGTTTATTCAATGTATTGTTTTATATAAATTGCAAATACTTATATTTACGTTGAATTAAAATGGTACCTTTTAACACATTTATAAAATGATATCAAAAGCTCTGGTTAGAGAAAAATAATTTTAAAGTAAGACCAATACCTTTTATGAACAGTCTAATGCACAAAAAGTGAACAAAGTTACAGTTTATCCTAAGTAAACCAACCCTATTTTGCAAATGGCACAAGGCTATACTTATTTTAACTGTGAGGTGGCCCGAGGCTAATTGGATCGCAGGGAGAATCAGATCAGACTAAGCTTTGAGTCTGGGTTCGGTTATTTCTATTTTAGAACGTCCTATCTTACTGTGTAGGCCACCTCTACGGCTCTTCCACGAACTGAAAACATAAACACAACCGACATATTGTGCAACATTTAGTTCTGGTCAACGATCCAAGTAGAAAGAAGGTGAGCGCATGAAGGAATATTGCCATTTTATACAAAAGCATGAGTGCAATAATTTTGCGAACTTTTAACGCAAAGGTATGTAGAACTTTTGTAAGTTGAAATGATTTTAACAATGTGTAGTGTACTGGATCAGTCTAGTAAGCTAAGTAGGTACTTTAAACAATATTATTATTATGATTTTGGGATATGGGGCTAATCGGACCACCATTTTTGTGTGACTCGGATCATGAAGATTTTCAACGTTTGATAGCTATTACATTAAAAGTGCGTGTTTGTTCGTTCCCCAAATGGTTTGCACGTATGTTTGTACATCGTCTAACGGGTTATGGTTCCATAGTCATGGCTGTATGAAACGTAAGGTCTCGAAAAATAACTACATCAAGCTGCCGATTGCTATGAGGTTCCATATACGGCCCCTACAGAGACAAGTTGCTTTTACCAAAAGTGTTACTAACATCGTGGTGGACATCATGCCATGGACAGAGAAGCCGAGTAAAAGTTTTCCGGCCGTTTTATTTATCTGTCTAATCGTGCATTCGGTATAATGCTGAAGAACGTAGTAATATGCTTTTGATTATCCTGTATGTCATAATTTTAAACACAGTTTCAATATATAGGCTAATACGGTAAGAGTAAACTTGTTTCACAGGGTGAAGGCTGGATTCAGTATTTTTATTTTAGTGTGTAAATTTCAAGCCTAACATGTTTAGACAAGTATATTATAATAAGAGTTAATAATAAAACTTGATTATGTACACTGTTTGGTCGCCGAAGAAAAATTGATCTGACTCACCTCTGTCTAACTTACCTATTTAATTAAGCTATTTCCACCTTAAATTTTATTTTAGTGTTTAGAATACCACTTTGTGTAATTATTCAATTTATTTGCTGTCTTAACTTCTTTCCATTACTCACCAGTGACCCCCTCCCTCTTGCTGAAGAGTGACCCTATTCCTCTTGTGGACCAATGACACCCTCTTTATTACTCTCTCCATTACTCACCAGTGACCCCCTCCCTTTTTTTTACCAGTGATCCCCTTCCTGACCAGTGACTCCATGATTGATATTGTGTTATTTTTGTGACGCTAAGGCTGGGATGAATCAATACTTACTATTATAATGTGCAGCTGGTTACATAAACCAATTAATAAGTTATTGAAGATCTTCAATCATTATTGGATTCAAGTCCCGTTATATATTTTCTTTGTGTGGAGGAGAGTATATATATCCTTTATCACATAAAAGCCAACAAATATTTTTTCAAGTTAAAATTGCTAAAACGTCCTATTCATTTTACAAAACGTTTCATTGTTGATACTGAATAGTTCAGTAATTTTTTTATAGATTCTAAATATTAAACCCAAATTGTTTTGTGTGTATTAGATATTTTAAAAAAAATGTTTGGCCTGTATTCTGTAGGACTAGATATTTTATCATGTATGTTAAGGTGTAGATTAATTGGGCTAGATATATCGGTCTGTAGTGTTACTATTAGATTGCTTGGTCTGCATTGTTAACAACAGATTGTTCTGTTTCCATGAAATTTACGCTTGATTTCTGTGCCGTAATAATGGGGAAAATATTTGTTTCTAGAAAATAAACAAGGAAGGAAACTCTTAATAAATGAAAAACTACCCTACTCAAAACAAATTTCTTACAACTAAGGCCCTGTTTATTTTTATTTGTATATTTTATAAAATAATACACCATCACGCCTGAGTGCCTTTTTATTTAGGAAAACTATAAATCGTGCTTTTGCTTGTAGTATAAACATACCCTAATTACAACGTAGGTACTTTTTAGTTAACCTAGATATTTGATTTAACTATTTATAAATATTTTATTACGTTAGCTTTTTCTCAAAAAAATATTATTACAGGATTATAAACACGTAAAATGTAAATAAAAGCAAAGAGCTATCAGAGAGTCATGATGCATAAAAGCAATTTTTCATTTTCCTTGCTACACCTCTCTCTCAACGCTCATGAAAACAGCATCCGGCCGTCACCACAGCAGCGCTGTGTAGTGGTGAGAACAGTTAATGTGTCTTGTTGTACGAGTCCTTGTTTACGTAGCCCTGCACATATCCGGAACTGTCAGGCAGGTCCTTGCGCCCAGCGATCCCTTTCCCTTTGCCCGTCTCGTCAAAACGCTGCTTATGGGCGCCTGTGTACTTGGATGCGTCCGTCAGACGTTCCACTGTCGAGGCAGCCTTCGACGCGGCCTGTAATAGAGTATAATATGGTAGAAACAGCTATCGTGGCATTTTGTGACTTTATGAGAACACAAGGTAAAATATCAGCTAGGTAATGAAAGTTACAAGATCATTACTACATCTAATATCGGACTCAAAAGTGTGCAACAAATGACTATGAGAAGACAATACAGTGAGCAGCCATTGATTTTATAGAAATAAGTATGAAGCCAATGTATTTTGAGATTGAAAAGTCATTGGGGTTTTTTCAGGCAACTTGAAAATAATTGTACATCATGGATTTTAAATTAAGCTACCAATATTAATTATACTACTGTACCCATACTCCTCATAAATGGCCTGTGTGGATCGCTAAAATAAGGAACTCGCTAGCTTGAATAGAACAAGCCACTGTTTAAACAAACCAATGGCTGTGATGGACTATGGTAGCATATATTTATTTATATTGGTTTATATTACACTCTAGTGCCTATTTAAACTAAGATCAAAAACAAATTAATGACATCATGATCATTAAATTTGATTCGGGTTAAATAATACCCTAGTGTCCATACAAACTAACATCAAAGATTAATTTGTGGTCTGTATTATTTAGCTTGAGATGGCAGCTTGTTGTCTGAATCTGTTTAACGGATCGTATATTATAAGTCCCACCCTTTTGTCTTGAAACAAGTTTGATATATTTTCTTTGTCAAAAAATATTGTTTACAAAGACATTTCGAAAGACGCAATCTATACCAATACAAATTAAGAAAAGATTAATAAAAACTAATTCATTATTTTCTACTGAGACCACCGATACTTTATTTAAGGGAAAGTTTAAAATCACCTGCGATTAGTCTTAGTACAGCTAAGGGAAGTTTAGTGGAGAGAAGAGAGTTTCGTCGACCAGTTTTATGTATTCACCCCTTTGTTTTTATTTATTGTTTGGACATCATTGCTATTTGCACTAAGAAATGTTAAGGAGAAAGGTGGTAGAGTACTCGAAATAAATAACCCTCGAGGAGTTTGCAGATCGGGCCCCCCAAAGCTCGATGAAAGCGAGCCTTGGTAAGAACACCCCTTCATTCTTATGGTTTGGACAGCATTGTCGAGGAAGTTGGGAAGAAAGGCGGAATGTAATCAATAACGAGGCGTCAGGGTAAGCAGGATAAGCTCAGCAATCTCAAAATGTTCTGAAAAAGGAGAGAAACCATCCCTTTGCATAAAACAGATGTAGCATTGAAATTTTAATGGTCATTTTTTAAAACGTGGTGACATTTTAGCAAGCGTGCGAAGTGAATATGTCTTCCTTTATGCAAGATAAGCTGATACCTTACCGTCTTAACGCACCCGAAGAATCAGGCCTACGGAGAGCTAGGAAGGCACTGAAGGCAACCAGTAGGCCGGCTATCCTCAACTCATTAGTGCTACATTCTGACCACACAGAGTGTGTTCAAAGGCTTAGGTCAGTGTGGATTAGTTTAGTTTTGTGTTGTGACTTGAATTTTATTGTTTATAAAGTTGTTTTAAATGTCGTATTATAATATATTTGAGTTAGGTTTTAGGATCTATTGTATGTACCGTAGGAAAAAATGGGAGATGCTGTAGACATCAACAATGACTCTTTCAATTTAGTTGAATTTTTGTTAAATAAGTCTACTGAGGCTTTGTATTTTGAACGAAAAGTGCATTTAAAAGTAAAAATAGTAGCCTAAGAACAAAATTAGATATTTCACAGAAGGTATAGC
>CABEEJ010005391.1:35292-40292 GCA_901482245.1 Timema douglasi | reverse complement strand
TTTTCTTTCCATTGATAATGGGGTTATTTCCCTTTGTAATCTATGAATTCTTTATACTTTGAATGCTAGCCTGTTAAAGGTATTTGCACTGCCGGTCATCATTTTGCTAAAAGAACATGAAGATTAAAATTGATACTGTTATTTTTGTATTTCTTCATACGATTTGTCCATGCTATCCACTTTTATCACTTTTTTGGGATAAGGACGGGGAAGATAAAATGTATAAGAAATATCCCCGTATTTGGGTGGAGAACGTGAACAACTATTGAGGAACAAACACTTTCTGTACATCCAACTGGCATTTGAGCCCCGACCTCTTTGACACCAGAAAACAAGACTATACGAGCTATACGGTTAGTTTGCGTGCTTACATATGCGTACGTTTTTTAAAATAATCTACCAATTTGCCAGTAGATTTTTAAATTAAATTAAAATCGTTTATAAATGATGTATTTTATAAATCACAAGTGTGACTCCAGACTGAACTTACCGAGGAAGAGGAAAAGCCAGGAACCCCACACGTCGTCAACTTTTCCTTAATCTCCTTAACATCCACCTTTTTGTTCTTGCACAGTTCCTCTAGAAACTTGCTGTATTCATCGACCGGCATTTTCATCATTCTGCACACAAACACAACATTGTTTATTCACCAGGGTTTGATTGAGCCGCCGGGATATTGAGAGATATCCTGGTGGACCGGTTTGGTTTGGGCTGCCACAACTACTTTAAACTAAAATAAAGGTATCTGTTCATTTCTTAATGATTGATTTTATTGGATTATAATCAAATGTTCCTGTGAGTAAGTCTGAGGGTTGTCAAGACATATCATGGAATGAAATTTAAAGCCGTCCCGTTTGTTGTTTCTTGGTGCTTTATTTAAACAATATATTACGCAAAACGTAAATCATTAGTTCTTTGAACACTTACTGTTAATAACTTTGTAAAGTATACTCAAGTAGTCAGTGGAAGATCGTTTTCAAACTTAAACTTATAAAAAATAAACTCTCAGCTATTGTTTAACACTTTGGAAGCATTTTTTCTCCTATTAGTAGAAAGAAAATGCTGATGTTTTAAGTGGACTGGCGTAATAATCTATAGAGTAAAATTTGATACATGATTACACTCGAACCAGAAATTGCACCAAGCTGGTGTTTTCTACATTATAGGTCACAATAGTGAAATTGGGATCAGTTAAATGGGTTGTTCATTTTAAAATAAGTATTTTTAGATTTTATGGTATAGTTATAAAATACGGTAAAATGATTTCACTGGTCTCATTTCCACTGTTTCTAATGAAGACTACATAAAACCTCATCACGATGGTTTGGGCTGTACTACCTACCTAAGTTAACTGTTATCTGTGTAGTATGTTGTCTCTACAAGCTTTTAATACAAGCAAACGGCTATTAGCGTTAATACTTATGGTGAGCTTCGAATCAATCAGACCCAACCTATTTTGTACTAAGTGTAAGCTATAAAATTCCACACCTTTAGAACTCGAACCAACAAAATCATTCACAGATGGTTGGAAACATCTCATGTTATGGTGCCTTGAGGTTTTTGCTCACAGCATGGAGTCTGGCTCCTTAAAACTCGACGAAAACTATTTGTAAAGAGGATGATACATATGTTTTACGAACATTTATATTTGAAGATATATATTTCTTAAAGAGATTGAACTAGTAATTCATAGCCGTAGCTAGTAAAATGTTACTTCTTCATTGGTTACCTACACTGTTATTTACTTAAACTTATAAGCAATCAGGATAATGGTCAGTTCTCTATTTTATCTGAAGAATAGTTTTGAATGTTAATTTGTATTTGGTTGTGTATTGCGATTCGTTTGAATATTCTAATATTGTTAGTGAAAACAACATGATTAGTGTTCTAAACTCAATGATTTTTCGTAAAGAACCTCTTAAACCAAGGGTACCCAAACCTATTCCCACGGGTGCCATGGCACCCACCGAGCCTTTTGCGTCTGCCCGCCACTTTTTGACCACAGATGAAATGTTCTTGACTAATAATTTTGAACCCTATTCCTAACCCAAAAATCTAATTAGTACGGTCCAAATACAAAATAAAATATACAACAAAAGGCGGATAAGAGTACGTGTTGTGGGTCATGAATACTAAGAAAATCTGGGTATGTAAACTATAACCAGAACATGCAATCTGATCCGATTGCGGAACCTGCCCCACGGTCACCCTCAATGACAAATAAAAATGTACTCCTAACAATTTACCTAACAAAAAGCCTTAGAAGTTGGGTAGTATTAAACCTAAAGATATGTAAGTGAAAGAGATATTGCGTAAAAGGTGGAGTCATTGAAAATGAATCATCATTTATTTAATATTTCAATATTATAATGTTATTACAGGGAAAAATCCCAAAACCTACAGAAAATGTCGTGTTCCCTACAGCAAAGTTTCATTTGAAGAATGCGCAAAATATTATAATGATTACCTTCATTAAATTTAAGTTAACAATATCGTAAGTTAAATAAGTAATTATATTTCAAGAAAGTACAATACAATTTTTTTATATATTAAATCTCTCTGAAATCCTCTTTTTTCTACATGAAATATAAATCGATTTAATTATTGTTTACAGCTCTCAAACACGATTAAATATCGATATAAATAATATGCCTTACATCGGCTTACCCTAAACATAAATAATATCAAAATTGTTTATTATTGATCTTAACGTTGATTAGTACACATTTAGTTACCCTAGTCTAAATACTACTTTTTTTTAATCAAAGTAAATATGGTGATTTCCAATAATCTCCTCACTAGCGCTATTAACGTTCAATAAACTAAGTCCAAAAATACTTCCTATTAACAACATAATCCCCTGCGCTATTGTCTAACTAGCGTCCAATAAACTAAGTTCATATAGAGCTTTCAATTATTATTTCGCTTGCGCTATCAGAGTTCAACACCATAACTATTATCTCATAACATTTAACGCAAGTTTTAACACTAAGACAAAATATAAGTCCAAATAAACGTTCCAAGACGCAACATTTGACCAAGCAAATGTTGTTGATATTCTTCTACAACAGTTGGATAAATATTTACTGTGCCAAAAAGGACTTTGATATTCCTATATTATGAAAACTATCTGAAGTCTCAGCTTAGTCATACCCGACCAGAGTCTTACAATTTTGGTTTTATAAAATAAACAATTAAATAATATTTAACCAAAAGGAATTCAGAAGAAAGAAAAAAAAAATTGTTGAAAGAGAATTTTGCTTACATTTTAATTCATAATCTCTGAAGCCTTAGCTTCGCCCTGCTATTTCTGAAGCCAGTCCAAGAGTGCTCTTCCACCGTTCGGCTGTTGCCCGACTCAGAATATCTACCTTGAATGTTATGCCAAGCTAGGGCATCTGCGAAAGGGCTGATTTGTTGTTTGAGTACCGAGTCATTGTCATGACCCTTAACCTCGCGAATGAACTTATTTACCAGATGAAATGAAACTGATGAAATGAGAGTGTAGAATACTACACTTGTATGATGTATTTCCCGACTCAGGATGTCCACCTTGACAGAAACGCCAAGCTAGGTCACCTGCGAAAGGGATGATTTCTTGTTCGAGTATAGAGTCACTTTCGTGACTCCTGACCTCGTGAATGAATTGATACCTTGTACATAACATTTGTATAATTAATTACCCTGTGAGGTGAGATTGGTGATACTGAATGATTGCGCTGGGTCTCGGGATTTGGGGAGGATTTTCTTGACTGGGATGTGGAAAGGTGTGTGTATAAGGTATGATGATGAGATGTTGATATTCTATGAGTCGATTTCCGGGAAAATGATCGAAAGGTTTGACTTGACTGTAGGGATTAGGTTTGACGCGGATGGTTACATATCCATTCCCCATCAGGGGCCAACCACGGTGCCAGTATTATCCTCTGGCTCGTAGAGAACCTATTTGGTTGTCCCTGTGGAGTCCGGTTGTGGCAAAAGTAATAATATTTGCTTGTTGGGGAAGGATTTTCTTTTCTTGGGATTAGGAGTGAGGTGGATACATTTCCATTCACCATCTGGGGCCACCCCCGGCGCCAGTATTATCCTCTGGCTAGTGAGTGCTCTTCCAATTGCACAAACAGTCTTATATATGATTTGGCACAGCTCACTGAACATAGAACGACGGTATCACAAGGGGAAGGGAGGCACACCAAAGAAAGTAAACAGGGGGGGATCCAAACGCAACATAGGCTTCCACACTATTCTAGAATAATTGAGAATTAACTTGACACTGGTCGAAGAGACTCTTCTTTCTTCCGAAGTTCTTTGGCCTGGGATATCTTGTATTGTATACATTCGTCGGCACCGCCTCAGTGTCTCGTAGCTTGTTGTCGTGGCTGGACGTGTTAGTTGTGGCGGGGAGTATAGAGTCCGTAGCTGGGTCAACAGCAGTCAGCGTCCAAGTAATGGGGTAAGTCTATGGTTTATTCACTTAGTCATCTTAGAATTGCAGCTAATGCTACAATTTTAATCTGTCACTTTTCCAACAAAAATCAAGTTTGTGCTAATCTCCAGGTATGTTGTTCTCAATAAGTTGGTGAATGAAAGTCCCCCCTCTTTCCAATCCCTATCTATCATTCCTCTTTCTTTGCTGGCTCATTTAAAAAGTTTACTTTTACTCTGAACCACCGTAGTTTCAAGCTGAATGGTTTTGCTTTTTCCTCATCTCAAAGACCTACCCCCTTCCATCATTCTCTTTACACTCACTAATACCATGCTAATACTTCTTATTTCCTTTGTTTATCTTGACATGGGTCTACCCAGCTTTGTTGCCTGAATAAACAGAGAATAAATATATATTTTAAAAATGTGCCCAAGCACAAAAATGGTGGTGAGTAGTTAAATAGTTCCTTGTGTTTTTATTTTGATCTTGTTAAAACCTTAAATAAAGCAGTATTTTTTAAATTTATTTTTGTCCACCTAGAGGGAGTTGAACCCCCCCCCCCCCCCCCCCCCCC
>CABEEJ010005391.1:20285-35235 GCA_901482245.1 Timema douglasi | reverse complement strand
CCCCCCCCCCCACACACACACACCCATGGCTACGGCCTTGAATATTGCTTACAACCACATGTAACGTCACAATCGCTGTTGGAAACTTAACATGGCAGTTGACCGGTCTTGTGTATAGTGTTGAGGCCGACCTCTGAGCCTGGCGGGAGTAAGTAAATTTGCCTTGAAAAAGTAACTGGTGCCCACCGCACTACTGCTAGTTTTTAATGTGCTCTAAGATACAAAAGGGTAGGGGACCTCTGTCTTAAACTAATCCTTTAGTTTGCTATATGAAGATAAAAATGTATTTGTAAGTTATGTGACACCCACAGACAATCGGTAAGCCTGTGTAAAGAACAAACACGGGATCACAAGAGAAAACATAGTTTTATTTTAATTAAGTCAGGTATAAAAGTAATGAAGATACATCATATATTTCGACAATGGCATAGAAAACCAATTTGTAGTTTGGCAATAAACATCAATTCAAGATGATTCAAACTATATACATGAAATTGCGAAGCCATAAAATTTACTTTAAATATCGATATATAATAAATAATGTACTCTGTCAAAGCAGACACCAGAATAGTAAGATAAAGTGATTAAATCTATAATATATAAGTGTCAACAATTGCCGTTGAATCCTATAGCTAAGTAACAATGGATAGCTTAATTTTATAATTGACTTTGAAGTGCATATATATGGTTCGTAAACCGCCGTTAGAATCTATACAGCCTAGTATGATAACCTAATTTTAATTTTAATATATATACAATAACCCACGCAGTTAAAGCGTGCATACATTATTTTAATAACGTCCCTGAAACTTGTAAAAATACCAATGTAATCGCTTAACTGAAATAAGTGAAGATGAGAGTGCACCACAACTACACAAAGGGTACTAATGCAAATCATGAATTCCCCTTAAAAACAAATATTATTGGCCCGCGGTTCATCCACGTTAAACCCCACCAAAAAAACCATCTACAAAACATTATATTATGATAAAGTATGCCCAAACAACAATTTTGAAAAGAATCCCTCCCCATTATTTATATCAGAACAGAATTTTTAATAAAGTTTCCTAGCCCTAATTTATATCGGCACCCTCGACTTTGTGCAAGCCAGTGGTACAATGAGTGACTATGTAAACAATACAAGCCATTATATAGTAGATACAGCCTGCACATGTTCTCAGAGGAGGGGGAAAGCAGGGTGGAAACAAATAACAAAAGAAGGGATATGACTAGCGCTCTCGAAACTTAGTGGTCAGTCCAGTAACCACTCGAAGTTTACAGAACATCCCAGATGGCGGAACCGGAAACGATCTTGGTCAAGTTAAATCCTTGTTTGTTGTGGGCTGGGCTTCGATGACGAGTGAGGCGCTGACCAGCGTCTCGTTTCAGTCGAAATTGTTCAACCCATGGGAGAGGATGTCTTAGTGTGTATTAGTGCTCCATCAGACGGAGAGGAGCCAGGCCGGTGGTGGTGAGTTTGTAATTCCATATTACTGGGTGGTATACGTTAGATGTTGTTATTGGTTGTAACATTGTTACAGTTATATAGCTTAGAGATTTAAAAATTCTATTAAAAATTGCGTGTTCTTAATTACCATAACTTAGCAAATTGGTTCATAATTTTTAAAGATAAAAGCAAGTATTTTTAAATACAATTACACTGGTTTTAAAAGGTACAGCTTCTTTTAGGAATGAGGGCTATACTAAAAGGTTCATCATATTCGTATTAATAGTATTTGTATTATTCTCTCATATAAACATAGAAACCTACTTGTGTCTTCAACAGAATTGGTTATAAGACACTCTCACTCTAAGAAACGGGTGGTGATTATCAGTGGACAACAATTTCACCAAGGCGCTGGGCTTAAAATCACTTCCAAGAACTGACACGCAGAATAAGTTTAGATACAACATATTTTGTATTGTAATCTATGTAGTAATACTTGATTGCAGCCTACTTAAGTGGCCCTCTTGTTAATAACAGTATGCTGAATTTTCCAAGTATATATTATAGGTAAAACAATATTTTAATTGGTTAATTTAACTATGGGAAGAGTGGGTTGGCAGCTCTTCCTTTATCTTGATTTATGTGACGCTTCATTGTTGCTGTCATTGCAAAGTAGGCATTTGCGTTTTCTATTTTAGTGAATTAGTGAATATTGTTGATTTTATTCCATTAAAAACTCTCACAAGAAAGAAAAGGCTAATTAAGGAAATACATTTGAGAAGGGTAGATCTATTATAAGTTATAACAGCTGTTTCATTAAAATATTTAGCTGTAAATATCCTTTTTATATTAGTTGCTTCTCCAGTTCTTTAATAAGTATTGACTTTTAGGTCTTAGAGACTGTTTGTTTTCTCCAGAGACAGAGTGTGGATCTGTTATGGTCAAAGCCCAAAGTCTAGCCAGTTCACGAAATTACCGGCTACTTCTAGCTTTGGCCACCTAAATCAGCTAAAGTCTGAAATAATTTACCAGCAGTTCTGGCTTTGGCTGACCAGTTCTAGATATGGATGTAGGAAACTGGCCAAAGCACGAGATATATGATTTTTTTCAGTGCATCTTCACGAAATTAATCAATATGTTTGCTGAAAGGTTTATTTACTATTGCAATGACAAAACCGCTATAAGCAATATTGTAAACATTGTGAAATCCTTTTACTTTCCCTTGTTTGTGCAGTCTGAGTTGTTATGACATTTGGAGCTACTCATTTACACGTGCATCGACGTGCTGAACATTTTCTTGTACAAAAGTATCTTGATAATCCTTGAACTCCATGTAAAGACTGACTCGATGATGATACTCTTAACGATATATCTTTATTTAAAATGTACTTCCAATTAATTAATTCACCTTTAACAATGGTAAACTCACTTCTGGCACACAATTGCTTTGACTCTTCGAACTCTCTCCCTAGCTTATAGAAATCATTCTTTACAGACAAAACCACATCGAGCATAGTTTGTGGGTCAGTGCGTCCTCTGTCCATCTCCGGCACCTGTTTGAAAACGTGGTCTCCAACTGTTGTCGATGGAAACTTCTTGTCAGAGGTCTGAGGTATTTTTTAGGCCTGTGTGTCTAAGTTCTTGTGAGCTCTAGATAGGTTTTTCATATCTTATTTATTGTTACAATACTAAAAATAGCTTTGCTGCCATATCCTTCACTTTCTTCATTTGACAGCTCTTTGCCATTATAACTTCTCTTTCACACATGAAACAGCATGCTTTTTTTGTTATTGTTGGTTGTTTATATGTTTTCCATGCTCGTATTGCTTTCTTGACCATCGTTTTCATTGCATTTTCCTTAAATATTCTTCTTAGAATTGTCTAATATTACAGAACATAATTTATTTTCAATTTCATTTTCAGATTAATCTAAGTCTTCTGATATAATCTCTTTTGCGGTTTCTGTAGAAAATTTAGAAGTTCTGAACCCTACTTTAACTTTACAAACCAAACATAGTTTCATAAGAAGACTGCTGAACACCTTGATGAAATAAACGATGTTTCCTAAATTGTGTGAACCGTAGAACTTTCTGCCCAGTGGCTGTGTTATTTGTCTGTATCTAAGTACTCAACATATGCTAAACATCTTGATTTAATCTCTCTATTAAGCCTTGACTTTTGTTATGACGCGGTTTATAATGTACAATTTTTAACTCTGACCAAATATTTGGAAATTCATTGACTTCTTTATGGCAAATTCTCGTCCTTGATCTGACTGAAGTACACTCGGTGCCCATATGATTGTAAAAATGTCCAGAAGAGTGTGTATACCTTCTTCTGCTCTTTTTATCATTAATGGGTATAAAAAAAACAATTTTATCAGATGGTCCTGATCATTCAAAATAAATCTGAGCTCCCCATGTGCATTACTCTGCATAAATAACTAAATCAACCTGACAGCAGGAACTAAGCTTGGTAACTAAACCCTTAGAAGGCATTGATGTATAGGCTTGACATGACTTACGTAAATTAATATACATCATTACTGTGTTGTTGTTGTTTTTTTGTGACATTTTTGTACTTACATTTCATAGCCGCTTACAGCTATTGCGCCAAATTTCTTGATCATTCGATAATCGACACTGTATTTAGATTATTTTTTTTTTTTTGCTTCCCTTCTTTACTTGAGTATAGTTTTATTTCGAAAACCGATTACGGTTATCACTTTTGATTTTACAAGATCCATGAGGCAACCATTGAACTTATATCTTTCAAAGTAATTCCGTACTTTTCACACTCTTCACTTTGCTCACTAACTGGTATGTCTACTGCGTATCAAAGCTGGGACTACAATGAACAAAAGAATGTGAGACAGCAAACAAACCTGTCTAGTTGTAGCAACCACGTTATTAAGAGGGGCACTTCAAGAAATGGCCAGGCTGTCATGGTCATTTCGCTTTTTGGATAGCCAGAACGCGAATTAATACTTTCCCGCTTCAATATTTTGTGATTTAGCTGTGCCAGCTGGTCACTGTGGGAAGAGTCCAGCGAATTCACGACGTGATGGTTTTCAACTTTGACCACAATATATCCACTAAGTCGTGCGATAGACTATATAATCTGCGGGCAAGTGGCTTCCTGTTATTATACGAGTGTGGGTGAGGTCTTGATCTTTTCGTATTACTGTAGAGCGTAAGAATTTTGAATGTGATAAGCTCTAAAACCAGGCAGGTACCAGGTATACCAACAAACAAAAAGGCATCCAATAATTATGTCCTACGGATATTTATATGTTGAAAACTGACTGAAATCGTAGATTTGATATTTTTGGTCGGTGCAGAACATGTCATAACTGAACTTTATTGTGTAAATTGAAGGTCCTTTTTAATATCCCAAGGGTTTTCTTTTAAAAAATTGCAAAATATAGTGTAGCATTATCATGGGTGGTGGGTATTCACAAACCGTGAGCCATAAGTTGTTGCTTTTTTCAAATATTGAAGTGCCTGGTTAATTTACTACCAATGAAAATATACATCAAATATTCACGATTATATTTATAAACAAACAAATAACACTAACTGATATACAAGTTTAAATGGCACACTCAAAATATTCAAATAAATAAAGGAAACACGAAATAGTGAAATAATCATTTAAACCAAATGTTACAAATATCTGTGTAACCCCTAGTGCTAGTCTATTAGTAAACTCATTTGTCTGTTTAATGATATGTTATCCCAATATTTTGAAAACACACATAGGCATGTTTAGGTGAAGAAAGGATACTCTGTCAAATATTAAAGTTGTTAAAATCTAGGATAAATTCGTTACGGCCCTACACAGTAAGGATAAAAATCTGTCATGCATAAAAGACTAAAGAAAAAGAGTAGCCCAGGTAAAAGGTGTGACATCTCCTCCTAAACAGCAAGTAGGTTTATGAAACTGTACTTTTTTATATGGTTAAATTGTACCTAATAATGTAGTTTACATCTATTTTACAGCCAACAAGTAACTTCTACTGATATTATTAACTATATTTCACACCCAAAGAAAACCCCTAAAGAGAATGTTATATTCAAGAACTACACATTAGCGTTACTCTATCTATCTAAGGTGCGGCCACAGTGCAAGTTTTTTACCTGGAGGGTAATGGGTGGCGAGTCGCCAAGCAACCCACTAAGTAGCCCTTGAGGTACATTTCCATCACAAGCAGCCAGATGGCACCGGCCGCACTGCCCGCTCCAACTTACCCAACCAGCCTAGCAAGTCGCCAGGCGTGTAGCGAGGGAATCAGTTGTGTTGGATAAATTCACCTCGCCACCATGCGTTCAGTCATGAAGGACTGCTGATCTCGGCCGTTTACAAGCGGAAAGCGATATGGGCCAAGGAAGTTGGCGTTGATGGTAAGTGAAATTTTATGCAGTGGCGGCTTGTAGCTAAAATTATTGGGGGTGCTGCTCCAGAAAATGTTTAGCCTTTGTTTTAAAATCGTGTAAAAGGGAAAAAAACATGTATAAAAAGTACATTTATTCAGAAACTTGATAAAATCTTAACAAAATAAAAACATTTATTTTTGCTTTAACTTAAACTGTTTCAGTTCAAGCGTGATCTATTCATTTAAAAATGAAATCCAATCTTCTTGTTTTAATTTGCGCAAAAAGTTCAATAATTTTCTCCTTGATCTCTGGATGACAATTGAGGAAATCTTTCTCGATTTAAAGTACTGCAAGTGCATTTAGTCTTTCTGTTAAATAAAAGAACCGAAAAAAATCAAATAGAATAGCTGGAAGCAGAATAATAATCTAATTCTACACTCTTCTATACTTTATCACATTCAAGAATATAATACACGGTTCTTAGGCACAACACACGCTGAGTAAAAACAAACTTCCTTCCACCATCTCGCCAGAGCCGGTACTGCGAGAGCAACAGTGCTCTCTCTACCTGGGAGTCCCGCCTTCCTCCCCAACCCCTCCTATGTATGAATGCGCACAATAGTCAAACACCACGTCCCTGGCACTGTGAAGCGCACAGTTCAATATAAAGATTTTTGTATCTTTTCCATAAACTGGGGATGGCTACTGAAGTAATGACATTAAGCAAAGGAATATATATTGTACTACAAAAATAAATAATGAATTAAAGAAAAAAGGACTCATTATATTAAATGTTATCGATAATATCAAGTGGAAATAGGGGGTGCTGGAGTTCCGCAGTGCCTATACACGAGCCGCCACTGATTTTGTGTTTATTGACTTAATGTGTCTTTATTTTGTGGATATTATTTTGATATAAAATAGGGTTTTACGTATAAGTTTTGTAGGATTCAGATACATTTTTCTGCATTCAGTACAGAATCCTATTACAAGGAGCTTGCCCACATTGGGCGAAAGAAGTAAATGAAGTGCAATGTGCGAAAAAGTGTATGTGTCTGTTTATCTATCCAAAAACATGGTAACTCTGGGGAAAAAATAGGTATTCTGAAATATATTTTATTGACACAGATAGTTTTATGAGCTGAAAACATCAAAACAGTTGAAATTATCGGGAACTTAAATACGGCACCAATTATGACACATTATTTTGGACCATGTTGTGTCTACGAATGATGTTTACTGGAAGAGCATAGTCTTCTTGCCACAGAACTGCAACAACACCATTGAAGTATATCTAGAAGGTTTCCGGGGCTCTTAGTGTAACTGCTGGAAAGCTATGTTTTACCAGTGCCATGTCTTCGTCCTTTCTGCATGTTATCTGACCCAGTTGTGGAGTGCTATAGGATTCAAACCCATCATGTGTTTGAATGTAGTTTTGCAAAATGCAAATTGCTTTTATCATTTCAAGAGCATGCTATACTCTTGTCTCAATTGACTTGTTTAACAGTCTCCATTTATCTGTCATTAAGCATTCAACACTGTTCCTTGCATGACTCAACCGATAGTTAAAAACTCGTTTCTCATCATCCAAGTCCCTGCCAGGATAAGGTCTTATCAAGTAAGGAGGTAAAGGGTTCCCTTCATCACCAAGGGGCACAAATGGCGCTTTTATATCCGTAAAAGGGAGAGGTTTTCTTTTGGGACAGTGAGTTTATTTGCTTCTAGTCGATGAAAGAAAAAATACATCTGAATATTTCGACCATCACTTTGTCTTCCCGAAGTTCCTATGTCAATAGCAATTAGTTTGTGGTTGGCATCCACAACTGCTTGAAAAAGAATGGAGAAAAATTGCTTGTAGTTGTAAAATGTTGCTCCACTATTAGAAGGAGGTCTCATTCGTACATTCTTTCCAGCAATGCACCCAATACAATTAGAAAAATTAAATTTTTCGAAGAACTTATATGCGACTGAATACCCCATATTTATTGTGGGTGTTAGCATTCCATCTTTAAAATTATTCCATAAAACCATACATGGGTCAATAATTATTTCCGATTTTCTTGTTTTTCCCATTTTGAAACGTCCAGCAAGAGAAGTAATTGAGTCTCCAGTAGCTAGGAATCTGGAAGGAAAATAACAATAATTAAACTTAATCACACAATTTCATTCAAAAGTAAAACCTTTGTTTTTTTACATTCCTAACTAAACATTAGCTGTTTTTTTATGTTAAAGTGAATGTGGCCAAAGGTAGATGGAAAAATCTCTGCGCTTACTTTATGTACCAGGTGCGTGTGTTAGATATACCAATATCTGGAAGTGACGCTTGTATCAAAACCACAAGCTCTTGTGCATTTTACAACCAACTGTTGTTCCTTAGGGGTGTTTTGATGTCCTCAGAAGATGTGAGGGAAGACAGTTTAGCTTTGACACTAGCTTCAGAACTGTCCGATAAATTTCTGACCAATGAAACCAATGATAGTTTTGGTGCAGATAATTTTCTGGGTTCATCCGTATCAGAAGTAGGAACAAAAAATGACACAGGTACTGATACAATTTCTGGTTTTACAATGGCATTCAAACCAATAGCTTCGACAAGTCAATCAGGAGCTTTAAAGAATAATCTTAATTTTATAAATTATGAATGCAGCTCTCAAGCTGAGAAAATGATTGATTTTAGTATCAAAAGAGCAAATATAAATAAACGGAAACTAAACGTTAAAAATAAAGGACTCGCACAAAATAAAGGCAGGGAAATACTTGATATTGAGAGACGGAAGGTAGAGCTACTCGAGAGGGAAACTAGCGCAGATAACAACCCAGGTCCTCTATTTTTCATAAGTCTTCTTCTGTACATACAGGAATTTACATCTACACAAAAACTCCGGATTTGGTCAGAAATTCAAAATTTTATTTTGGCGGAGTATGAGGAAACGCAGCAAGGCTCGGGTAAAATCAAGGGTTTCACCAGTAATTCAACAAGAATGGTGGAACCACATCATCAGTCACACTACTATGGTTCATTTTCATCTGTGTCTACTCCATCTCCTGCATCACAACCAACCTACACCAATATGTAGTCTATGGAATTTTTGTGACTTCATTCAGAAGAGCATCAGCTCCTAGTAACTCAACACACTTTACTATTTTTTAAATAAATAAGTTTTAGATAAATATCACAATTGCTTACCTTACAGTATTTTCATTGATTTTTTTAAGTTTCTTTCAGAATTTGTGGATCTAAATAAACTCGTGTTTTATCATGCAAAACATGGTATTGTATTATTATGTAAAATAAAAAATATATAATTAAATTAGTATAAATAACATTTACCTTAATGTGAAAATCAAGCGCTGTTCTGCAGAAATTGCTTCTCTGAAATTTGTAGACGTTCTCTCCAGTTTGTCTTTTATTTTACTTAGAAGATGATCAACGGAATCTACTCATCAGTGCATATTTAAAAAATGTATTTGGGTAGTTTCTCATCTTCTTATAAACTCGCCAAAATTCACCATCATAGTCTTTGTCTAAGCTGTACTCATGTACCCATGACCTATTTTCATTTCTCATCACGTATCTGAGACAGGAGCTAGCGTAGAGAAGAAGTATTTTGGAAAATTTTGAGAGACATGTTCAACGCACAGCCAATAGTTTTACACTGGGGCCCCACGTTGATTGATATCTATATTATTCCATCGTGCAGTACGGCTGGAGTATATCCACCCTTTACCCACGAGCCTCCACCCTCTAGCCTAGGCTTAAGGATACTTTTGACCTCCTTCGGTTTACCTAGCATGAATGACCTGTACCTATTTTTTCTACTGCAAGCCTTGATAACTAATACCCCAGACTCACTTGAACTTCTTAAAATAGATGCCTGTGTCGGTGGTTGTGATCTTCTTGCCATCGATAACCTTAGCCTGTTTCATCCACTTGTCACTTTGGGAGAGCGTGATATGTCGTCCATCAGACTTGGTGTCACCAAATTTTGAGAAGGCTCTGAACTGCGTCTTGAAGGTCGGTGTGGCTGTCACCGCAGGAGTTTCCGGGGTGCTTGAGCCCAGAATGTCACTGGGAGGGGGTGTCTGGCAGACGGCTCCCTCTGCAGACTCCTGAAGAGGAGCCGGGGAATGCGAACTATCTCCACTACAATCTGACATCCTGAAAAAATTAATAATGCTACTGAGCTACTAATAATAGTTGTGGTTATATATGCTTCTCACCAAAAAATATTATTTACAGCAATAAATCTTCCAAAGTCATTGATTTTTAACTATGTATTGAAAAGTAAATAATTAACTCAGAGATGACCTGTCCATATGGTGATAAGGCTATTTAATACAAAAGTTTTGTGACGTAAGATTTTTCTCTGCACACACTAGAGCTGACATGTCCAACTTGCGGCCTTGTCAGTGATTTTGTACAGCCCGTGGAACTTATGACTAATAAACATAATAATGCAACCTTATTCTTTATTTTATGGATGTCGTAGAAAGGCAACATTTGGGAATTCGGCCTAATGTAAGTAAATCTGTCATGTGAGATTGGTGTGCTAAATTTGTAATCTTTTTATAACACGGATCACTTACCAAAAGTTGTTGAATGTGAGCAAAAAATAAGTAAAATGTTTGAGAGCAGATACATTATGTTAATGGATTTCTCACATTAAAAGCTACTAAGCAAATTGTACGAACCAATCGCATAAAAGTTATTAATGTGATTCGAAGAAAGTGTACATAAATATGTTTTTAGTAAACTACCCTTAAATAAGTTTTACCCATAAAAACAAACACATCATACATCATATTGTTGATCAATGATCAAAATAAGCATTCTTTAAACAAATTTTAAACCAAACATTTCAAATATAGGTAACAAAATTCAAATCTCCAAAAATAAATTATTTGTAAACTACCGTAAAGTTTTTATTATTTTTAAAAATAAAAACGTATTCTTATTTATCATGAAAAACAATTCGCGCGTTTTCATTTTTAATCCAATCTTCAAGGTCAATTTCCAAAACATTCTGATTATTTGTAATTTGTTGTAGCTAAACTACCCTTAGATTAATCTATTTTAGATACATAAATAAATATTATTACTATTATTATTATTTAAAATAGTCTCCTGATAGCAATTATTTTTAACCATAGCACTAAAGCCATTCTTTAAAATATTCAAATAAAAAACGTTATTAGTAAAATACCCATAAACAAATCCCCCTCCCTTTAAAAAAAATTATACTGCTTTATTTGTCATGTCAATATTAAACACTGCTCAGATATACATTTTAAGTAAAATCGCTATAACCATTTTCAAAATAATTCGAATTTTCAAAAATCACTCCGAGGTGAAGGACATTTTATAGAAATTTTATTCAAAACCAAAGGTTGTTTGTGATGCAAAACACTCTCAAGATACCTATTTGGAAACAAATTGTTAGCACTATTTTTAAAATATTTTCAGTCCTTGAAAAACCAGTCATCAGTAAACTTGAATGCGGGGAATGCCAGGCCTCCACCGTGGTTCGGATTCCACGTTAAACTGTAGGTCCTCCATTTCATCTCACAATCACCCTACTCTACCATTACACATTAGCGTAAGTGCGTATAACCCGAACTGGTAGTAATACGCGGTGCTAATAATAATAATAATAATAATAATAATAATAATCATTAAACTAACTACCCATAAATGAGTTTTAACCCCCAAAACAAATATACACTGTTAATATTGACATGTCAAACATTCCCAAGATACCCATTTGGAACCAAAACGTTAGGGCCCTTTTTTAAATGAATTTCTACCCCAGTGTAACGACTTACATTGTAATAACACTCACCAACTGGGACATCCCACTCTCACAAGGTCAACACGCGGCACTAGCTCGACCACCGACCTCCGCTCTCGCAAAATACAACGAACTGACTGAAGCAGCGCCTAAGCCTGCCCACAGCGAAGCTCGAACACGTGTTCAGCCAGCAAAGAAAATGGAAAGAAGAGTTCCGCTTCCGGCTACGCGGAGCTTCGAGACGTTTCGACGCCCGTCCCGAACTTCCCCTTCCCCCTTGTTTGTAATGTTCTTCAACCTTCCATTCCTTCGATCACCTCCCCCTTTCTGAGGGTTATGACTTTGTATATATACCAGCCATACCGGGATCTCAGGACACTTACTACCCCACCGGCTTGAGGACAAGAGGTGAGGACGGCGACTTGGTCTCGGGGAATATTATCATCTTACCAAAATTACTATTTCGGCGTCATGGGGGGAATTCTTTCGAAATTACTATTTGGACTTTGTTACTAAATTATTTTGAATTGAAGTTTGAAAATGCTACGCGCTTATCGCGGCTGGAAGTTAGACCGTCGCTTTCGCCACCACTTATATTCGGGGTCTGAACCCTATTTATCTTTAATTTATATTTTTGCCAATATTAGTCTTTAACCAGAGATTGTCTGGCCCCGTGTTCAAAACCCGGCTTGTGTTCATTTCAAGTATAGCGGTATTTTGGCTCGACTTTGTTCGTCAAGTCAAATTCCGAGAGTTGATATGTTACGTAGCTTATTATTACATTGAGGCCTTGTGACATTGCTATGACGTCACGTTTACTACGGGCGTCTGTGGGAAAGTTATATGTTTATACTAGGGTGGGTAACTATAACGCAAGAGTAACCAGTTATACCATTCCCCTTGGGGTAGGAACTATTCAAGTTAGTGAAGTAACCAGAGAACCAGAAACCAAAGACCATGTCACTGAGATCCCGGACCGTACCTTTTGATGAGTTTAATGTAATGTCATTTAGTAACCGTCGTGAGGAGGTTACATGTTTGTTTACCTTTTGATGTAGTTGACTTCGGTGTTGGACGGGAGAGCGCGCTTCACGCAGAATTGAATGTTTGCATCACTCTGTTATTGTTTTGATTCAATAAAATTATGTTCAATCAGGTAACTCTTTTACCTAATTTACTGCCTCTCTCACCTTATGGATATTAAGGGGGGGGGGGGGTTGCACCAGAAACACGTAAACACTGTTAATTATTATGTCGAACATATTTTCTAAAAATTGTGAATTCAAAAAAATACTCGTCAGTTAACTACCGTTGATATAAGGGCTAGGGTGGAACAAAATAATTGTGGCATAGTCCTCTAATATCTAAATACCAAGTATGAACCAAATTCATCAAAGTGTTTTGGGTCTGTTGCCAGGGACAGACAGACGGAAATGAGAACGGAGAGACTAATTGTAAAATACATTTTTTTTAGTTAGTGTTAACATAAAACGTAAATATTTGTTATAATCTCGAGATCAATTTTTTCACTATCACAATACTTTCTCTTGATAAGAGAAAATAAAATGGGGCCTTGCATCGCAAATGTACATCTTTATTAGGCCTATACATATTATATTATTATTAAATTTGTTAAACTTGCTCATATAACTAAATATACATTTTTTTACTTTCTCTCAACACCTAATCGGAGGGAGATGTATTGTGATAATCAAATGATTGAACTCAAGATTTTGATAAATGTTTGAGTTTCATGACCCCTAAAACCAAAATAGTTGTTTTCGCAATGTTGTCTGTGTGTACCTCAGGCTAGAGCCGAGACTATTTTACCGATTGGGCTAAAACTTGGTATCTTCGGTTTTCATAAGGTTATCTGGAGAGGTTTATGGAATTAGATAGGTAACCTTAAATTTAAGGGTAGTTTACTTAAGTTCAAAAAGAGACAAAATCAATTTTATCAAAATTCACGTTTACAATTTTGATAAAATTTTATATCTAAACATTGTTTATCATTATAAACAGGATGACAATTCAAATTTTCTCATGAAAATGTCTTTGAGGGTACCTTACATGGGGAAGATTTTCCAATTTTTATAATTTATTCGCAACTATTTGAGATACAAAATAACTTAGTTATAGTTGTAAAGTTATAGTACTATTAAAAATAAACATCTTTTACTTGAAATATATAAAATTTTATACCAATAGTTAGTTATAAGCAAATATACATATCTTTTTATTCGGGTCTTTGAAAATGAATTTGATTCTTACGCTCTTTGGTAGAGATGGGGTATCGAAATAAATGTACCTATCGATATTGTACTTATTAAAAGTATAGGAAGAAAAATATTGATAAGAGTAAGTATCGGTATCAACATTTTAATCTAGGAAAACATATTTTTTTATTCAGTAATAATAATTTAAACTTTCACATCAGATTGTATTTTCAGATTTATTTAAACACTGACAATTATAATGATTTAATAACCATATTAAAGTATACTTAAGTCTAGCGCGTCTATGGTATGTGTTGGAACTTGGGAGGTATGGTATATAGTATTGTATGATGGCTATGGTATGTGTTGGAACTTGGGAGGTATGGTATATAGTATTGTATGATGGCTATGGTATGTGTTGGAACTTGGGAGGTATGGTATATAGTATTGTATGATGGCTATGGTATGTGTTGGAACTTGGGAGGTATGGTAGATAGTATGGTATGATGGCTATCATAAAAGGTTTTACCAAACGAGGAGAAAGTTTGTACGGCGCAGCGTACCATTTATTATTCAATATATTTCATTGTAATTAGGGCTGGGCGGGATTCCAAAATTAAGGGGGTGAGGGGGTATCACCGCATATTATTATCCATCCGGGTTACACGCTTAGGTACTAATTACGTGAATGTTTTTAGGGATTAGAGGTTATGTTTAAATGGAGTGGTACTCGTATTTGCGCAGAGGGAGAGTGGAAAACCATTTTGGAAAAAAAAAACCTCAGTAAACCCAAGCGAGATTTGATCCTCGATCTCCCCATATTCGGCAGTCTAGCTTACTGTGAGACCAGACCAAAGATGCCCAACCTACGGACCGTGGGCTGGGTGCGGCTCACGAATGGATTTTCTCCGGCCCCTATACGATAAAGATATTGTGAGCTCTATTTTATTGGTTTGTATGTGGGGTTGAAAATACTACTAATGTATTATGTCTTAAGACTCTCCATTGGATAAAACAAACTATTACAACAAATTCTTTAAAACCAGCTGGTCTAGTCCAAACTCCTTATTTGAAACCTACTTCCCTTTTCGTTTTGCTCTAAATGCAATGATTACATTTTTT
>CABEEJ010005391.1:5105-18463 GCA_901482245.1 Timema douglasi | reverse complement strand
GGGCTAGCTTGAGCTCAAGTTGGCCCGCCACATTAAATATTTTTTAAATTGGCCAGTTTCACAGCACAAATGTTCATGTTCGGGCACATATGAGCACAAATAGAGCACAAACAATTAGACAAAAAAAAGTTTTTTTTCAGCAAATTTTCAATATGTGGCGGGCTAGCTTGAGCTCAAGTTGGCCCGCCACATTAAATATTTTTTAAATTGGCCAGTTTCACAGCACAAATGTTCATGTTCGGGCATATATGAGCACAAATAGAGCACAAACGATTAGACCAAAAAACATTTTTTTCCAGCAATGTGGCGGGCCAACTTGAGTCACGTAAATAAGGCAGTTTTCAAGATCTAATTGTGTAAAAGTGGCTCGAGTACATATTTCTTATCACGCGGATATATTTGAACTGCAGCGTGAAATTGATCATTCTTCTAAGACGTCTTAAATTCTTATGACCCAATTATGAACAGTGCAAATATATTTCAACGCCTTAGGAGGGGTTATTGGAGGGAGTCTTTTATCACATTTACTCATTTGGAAATCAATTTTGGCTATGATCAATTTACAAAGCGCACGATTCCTCTTAAGGCATTTCTACTGAGACATGCATTATGTACCCTACTGCTCTACTATGTTCAATATATTTAAGCCCCATTTTATTTCTCTAAACGAAAAAGCTTGGCTAGAGGACGTTATAAATGATGCTAGTATTTATCAGACACTATAGAAAGATTAAAACTTCGGACTCCGGACGGATTATATTTTGTATTATTTTGTGAATACATGACACTTTATTTTTTACTTTCTATAATACATATTTTAAAACATTATAATAATGCACAGTGTACACATTTCTACTACTGAGTAAAATATTGTTATTTATAATTTCAAATTCTACAGTAGTTTTAATTTACATTATAATTAATGTATTGTAAAATAATAATGTATGAGTCATAATGTCAATTTACTTAACTCTTTG
This sequence comes from Timema douglasi, assembly GCA_901482245.1. Classification (NCBI taxonomy): domain Eukaryota; kingdom Metazoa; phylum Arthropoda; class Insecta; order Phasmatodea; family Timematidae; genus Timema; species Timema douglasi. The sequence goes on along the minus strand of CABEEJ010005391.1, from coordinate 17,486 downwards.
TTGATATTATTGTCGTATCACTCTAGAAAGTATCTTTAAACATGTTCCTAACGTTATTTGCCACCCTACCATATATTTCTCTATATTAATCTAATTTTTGTAAATAGTTTGAAATTATGCACTTCAAAGTTCGGCCGCAGTTTAACACGCTGTGTTGAGGGGCGTGACAAATAATACTATTTACAGCCATTCAAAAATAAAATGACAGAAGTAAGAACGTATAACACTGTTTTAAATTATTTAAATAAGGAATTTTGACCTAAGAAATAACACTTAACTTTTATTAAACACATTTATTATCCTTCAAAGAAGTTTGTTGACTCTTTTTTATGTATTTTCAATGTCGGCCATGATTTATTTCAATGCATGCGCGAATCTGTCAAGCAAGTGATTGGCGGGTCTCACGATTGTAAAAAAAAGTAAGAAAACAAAAAATGTGATGTAAATATCTCCAAAGTAGCATGCATTTCAATTCTGACAGATGAAAATAAACATTTAATTATCTTAAGAAACATTGTTCATATTCAATAACATATATTTCAATCTTTATATTAAATTTGCATTTGATTTTATATTCATCACTAGTCCATAGCCGATATTTTATCTTTAGTTTTAATATATTAGTTTTCTCTTTGGACTTGGAATAAAATAGAACGTTTTTAAATTTGATTCTTGGAACACTTTCTGAAGAAGATTAAGGTCTTCTTCCTCGGTGTCATTTTAACATGGAGCAAAATCTGTGTGGCTCCCAACTAAATTTATTTTTAAAGTTTAGTACCGGTAATAGCTTTAAAGTAAATTGCAAGTACACAATTGGAAAGTTAGTGTATGGGCAAGAACTAGAGATTGTTTATTCCGTTAAATTGTGGACGAGGGGGAATTATTAAAAGGAAACAAATTTCAGAAATTCGTGCTGTTTCACCATATATTAATTCATTGATGAGATCAAGGCAAATCTTCAAATTTAAATTTATATTTTTCTTTTTTATCAAGAAACCAGGATTTATGAAAAAAACTTTCAGAAAATACTAAATATATTCAGACTCTATCTATTCCATAAAATTAATTAATATTTTATTGTATGTATAGATATTAATTATATTGATTTTTTTTCTCTCTTTACTCAACAATACTGCTTTTTTTTGTCTTACTCAAAACTATAATTATATATTATATAAGTTCAACCTATATTATCTTTCCTTTACTCTAGTATTATATGTTCTAAACTCCTAAATTCAACTATGTTCAGAGATTGTTATTTTAAGTGACACATTTTTATTTAAGAATATAAGTTATACCATATTTTTTATTTTTTTCAGATTAGAATTATACTTATTCGGAATTCTATAGGTAGGATCGGGATGTGGTAAAAATCCCACAAAAGTTTCCATAATGGTCCTTTTTATATATTTTTTATTGTAGTCTAAATTAGTACATTTTATCTCAACAATCCATTTTATTTAGATTGTTCATGTTTTATTTTAAAAATTCTTTCAACTCCTGTAGGTATTTACAGTACGCCATTGTTGTAGGTAAGTTGGTGTCATTATCATTAACATTGAAATATGCGGAACAACAAAAAGTTCTCGAGCAAACCCAGTGGTCTCGAGTATTAAGAGTCATTGTGATTCCGTCAAAATTAGTCGAGGTAAAGGGTTTTTTTATTCATTATTATTTCCTCCTAGATCCTAGGAGTGGCGTCCAACAAATACACAATTTCATTCATCTTGACGTTATGTAAACATATTTGGAAGACACCTACACAGATACTATAATATATTCTTTTTTCACAATACATAAGCATAAGTTGTATTTACCATGTATGTATTATTTTTTATCTATATAATAATAATAATGATAATGTAATATATAATCAAATGCAGGATTGTAGACAAAATTTATAATCTTTAATCTGGCCCAAGTCTAGAAAAAATAGCATTATTTTAACATTAAAAATTTAATTTATCTGATAAACTCATTAAAAATTAGTTTCATATTTAGAAATTGGTGTACACAATGCATCCGATACTTTATAGGATAAATAAAAACCAGCAGGTGAAATAATATTTGGTTTGAATTTTATTCCTTTTCTGTATATAAGTATTAATATACACCTTCTGGTGAAAAATAAAGTGTCCTTAGTGTGTTTTTACCAAAAATGTATAAAGTGAGATTAATATTATGAATTTTCAAAATCTTTCAAAATATGTATTTGTTATCAAATTAGTTTAAAAAATATACACGGAAGAGAACGATTAGAAAGTAGTTAAAAACCTTGCAAGTTGTATACCTAGAGATGTGAGACGGAAAATTTTCCCTATACATTTTTCAGGAAAATTTTCCATAACGGAAAATGTTCAATTATTATTTCTGTAAAATAATTTCAACTGATTAAATGGATAATAATAACAATAATAATAATTAGCTGTAGCAATAGTAGTAGTATTAGTAAAGAAATACCTGCTTCGGTGGATGCACGGTCTAACGCAATACTCTCGCAATAGACTAGACTATCTATGACAAGGAGATCGGAGTCCAATCCCGGTCGGGTGCACTGAGGCCGGTTTCCCTAAATAGTTTTCCCCTCTCACTCCACGCAAATGTGCGTGCAATTCCTAAATTCAACCTTCCTCCTCCCTAACACATTAGCATAATTATTAGACCCTATATAAGCTCATAAGCCGAGTGGGTAGTAAGACGTGTTGCTAAGGAATATGTAGTAAAGAAACAAATGAATGTCATGCTTCAATTTTTTTGTCATCAATAAGTTAATTAAAATAATTGTAAGCTTGGCTTGACATTCTCTCCCCCCNTCTTCCCCCTATCCTCCATGCTTCCTATCTACCTCTCCCCCAGCCCGATTCCCCTTATTATAACCCACTTGTCTCTTAGCACACTATATTTTGAAGTAGAATAGGCTCAAAGTGTCACCTCTAAAATGTAATCCCTCCACCACAAGCCACCACTACAGAAAATGTTCATCTCTATGTATACCCCTGATATGAATATATACTTTGACACATAGTAGCTTATAAGATCTTATTTCAGTTTTAAAACGTTTTCCAATCAAAAAAAACTTCACATTCTTAGAGTGATAACTTTGCAATGATAAAGTATTTCTTATCTCAAATGGCTGTGGCGATATAATAAAAATTTGGAATTTCCGTTTCTCTAAAGTAAGCCTACTTTTAAAGTCATTTTCATAGGAAAACAAAAATGGCCGCTTTGTTTGTAATGTTAAAACACTCCTGGAAACAAAATTTAATCAAAATCATTATAGCGAACTTAGAGGAAACTGATCTTATTTCTTTTTACCCTGCAGTAAGCTACCCTTAATTTTAGAGTAGATATCTAAATCCAAATTTTTCTCGGGAGAACCTTATGGAAACCTTAGATACAAAATTTTAAATTGATCGGTAAAATGATTTCGGCTCAAGGCCGAAATACAGACAGACGGACGGTATCGTGGCAATCCCTTTTCACTTTCAGGGTATCATGAAACGTTGACCTTTATCGAAATCTTAAGTTAGAATTTTTTTTACTACTTATCACAATACTTCGTTCTGCGAGGGGTCTGGGAAAATACCATCTTTTTGCACCAAAGAGCATAACAATTGGGTAGTCAAGCACAGGAACAGGAGTTTTAGGAAGAGGCAGATGAAAAAAAAAGATGGAATATGGAAAGAAACAGACATACAAGTGATACAAGCTCATGTGGAAGTGAATTTGGAAGAAGATAGAAGTAGTTATAACGTAGGTCTTGACATTGTATGTATGATAGCTAAGTTTCCATATCAAAAAGAAAAAGAAAAGTATGTTACCAATGGTCACATCCCTTTACCTAAAACATTCATCTGCTTTCCATGTCGATTATTTTGGCACAAAACAGTCAAGATTAGCACTTTTAAGTCTATGTCTGAACTGGTATTTGCTGAAGACTGGGATGCTAATCGGACGTGGTGGGAACTTTCCTACAGGATCCAAAACATGAAAAAGGCAATAGTCACAAAAAATGTTACCTAACTTGGCGAGAGCTATAAAGGTACCTGACCTGCTGTCTAAGAGGCATCTTATAGGCATCTTAGAGGCATCAATTAAAACTGAAGCTGTAAAATGGTACAATATTTTAAGGTACATCATCGATGTTGTACTCATCTTGGGAGAACGTAGTCTAGCATTGACTAGTTCAATCCATCGAATTGGTGATCCGAACAATGGAAACTTCTTAGGACTCAATGAATTGCTATCCAGATGAGACGCCAGCCTTCAGTAACATGTTATAAGTGTAGAAGAGTCGTAGTAAAGGAGTGAGTGGCTACAAGTTAATTATTTGTCCCCTGACTCACAAAATTAATTTATTGTAGAGTGCTCGAATTTTGTGAAACCGCACATTTTGCTTGAGAGGCAGATTACTAAGTGCTTTTAAGTAATATTAGATGCCACACAAGGTTCCTCCCATATTGAACGAACAAAATTTTGTTTAGATACTTATTCTTAAAAGAAACGCAGTATGAGCTTAAAGTAAGATTGCTCAAGTTTGCAGATCGCAGCAACATGCCATTCCTCTCAGTGATTGTAGAGCTCAAGCCTATTGAAATGCGATAAATATGGCTGGAAAATACAACGGTGCATAAGCAAAAATATCAGAACATTGCTCAGAATATTTTTTTTTCTTCCCCTTGCAGTTGTCATACACCCAACTTATGTGTAAATGATGATGATTTATTAGCACTGGAAGACCTCCTCGAACTAAATTTAACGGCCATGACCAGAAATGAAGTCCATGGAATTTTATTATATGTGACATATTTTGCCTGTGTGGTAATGTCAGCTGTATGGTACGAAATATTAGCTGGCATAGATATTTGCAACAAGGCCATCCAAGTCTGAGATATCACACTGAATGTTGAAGTAACAAACTCTCCTCATGTATCTGAAAAAAATTCGAGACAGCTGGAAATACCTCTGGAATGAAGCCAAATTGGTGGCGTCAAATTTAAAGATAGAATTATAACTTTCCCGTAGATTTGTTGGATTTAGGCCCAAGAGGGCAGGGTCACATGATGATAGCACACCTGATGCTGACTTGGAGGAAATGAAAGACACAGATGATAAGTCAGAAGAGGCCTACTTCAGAAAGTGTGTGTTTTACGTTTTGGTAGACAATGTTGTAGCAGGATTAACTGTTAGACAGTTGGCTAAAATAATTAATTTATTGTGGAAATATCTCACCATGTCTGAAAGTTAAGTGGAGAGATAAACTTTATCTTTATCAGAGCAATATCCTGCTGACCTTAACGCTGGAAATTTTGTAAAAGAAATGCAACATTTACACCCAGTACATAAAGTAGGTGTTGGAAATGCACAGTTAAAACCATTACTAGATCTGCTGAAAGTGTTAATAGAGTACAGAATAATTAGCCACCTGTTCCCAATTGTTTGTGTGGACTTAAGAATACTATTAAAAATTCCAACAACAGTGGCTTCTGCAGAGAGATCATTTAGCAAACTAAAACTGATTAAGAATTATTTAAGGTCTAAAATGTGTCAGGAACGTCTTGTGGATTTGGCCAGGCTAAGTATTGAATCAAAAATTGTCAGAACAATTAATTTCCATGCTGTTATTCAAAATTGTATACACACACACGCACAAAAGGACAGGAAAGCTCTTTTTGTAATGTAAATACTAAGTACGTATACTTTTTTTATTTTTTACTAATAATTATGTATTTTGATCTGCAATGCAATATAAAAAGATGTTTCAACATGAATTATTTCTTTATATCTAAATTGTAGTGCAAGCAAAGATGTTAAAATGTTCCTTTATTCTCTCTGATCCTTTTTATCTCATTCATATTTAACATGGAGGGAGTATAGAAGCATAAGCCTTCTAATGTAGAAATTCAAAATTGAGCTTCATTCCAACCCTCTTTCATCTTGCATATTCTTTTTGGCCTTACAGCTCATGGCATAAAACCGTAGTGGATAAATACTGGATGATTAACAGGTAAGGGGCCTGAAATAAACTTTATGCCCCCTGATAAAATTCATCTCAAATACCCTGACTACATCATTACAATGATAAGATATTTATTATTATTATTATTATTAATATTATTATTAGCACCGCGTCTTACTACCCGTTCGGGTTATACGCACTTACGCTAATGTGTAATGATAGGGTGATTGTGAGATGAAATGGAGGACCTACATTTTAACGTGGAATCCGAACCACGGTGGAGGCCTGGTAAGATATTTCGTATCCCAAATATAAACGGAGATATGATCAAAATTGTAATTTTCTGCCTGTGTAAAGTACCCTCGAATTCATTTTTATGAGAAAATAAATATTGTCATTTCGTTTGTAATGTTAAAAAGTGTCTTAGGTACAAATTTTAATCAAGATCATTATAGCGAATTTTAATAAAATCTTTTTTACCTCTTTTTCCCCTTCAGGAAACTACTGTTGATTTTAGGATTGTATATCTAATTCCAAAAATACCTCCGAAGAACCTTATGAAAATCTTAGATGCCAAGTTTTAGCCTGATCGGAAAAATAGTTTAGGCTCTAGTTGGAGGTACAGACGGCTCGAAACCACTTTTTCTGTTTCGGTGGGTCATGAAACATCGACATTTGATCAAAATCTTGATTTAAATATTTTTGACGATCACAATACTTCTCTCAGCGAAGGGTCGAGAGAAAGTAAAAAAGCAGTTGCATGAATTAGCTTACATATCACCCGCAAATTTATTTCAAATAACTAAACAATTTAAGTGTGATTGTTAAGATTCTATTCATGTATAATCGGAGCATTGCTAATAGTATGGTATGAGCCCAAATAAACTGCCCTGTTTTAGTATCTTTAGATGAAGTAATTTAACTTATTTCGTCTGTGGAACATTGTTTATATCACGGATACCAAAAACACTGTGTGAGGTAGTTTATTTGATTAATGGAGTATTTTATCTATCACATAAACCAATAACGCGATGTGAGGTAGTTTCTTTGATTCGTGGAACATTTTTCTCACATATTATCAATGAAACTTTTCTAGGTAGTTCCCTTGCTTCACGAATAATTTTTTATTAAAGGTACAATGAAGTTCAATTATTTATTACTTATAATTCTTCATAATAATCTGTTTTAGAACAAGTACACATAGATATTAATGATATAATTTATTTCTCAATGGAATATTACTATTATCACGTGTAACTGTAGTTATATAGTATAATTTTCTATATAATGTGGTTTCGATAACGGAGGTAAATTAAGTAGGCCCCTACAATGGCGTTATTTTCTGGCTTCGTCGGGCACAGCTTCTATCATCGTTAGGTACAAATGAGTTACGTGGTGTGGTATAATTTTTCCATGGCACATTTTTGAAATTGATATAACTATTGAGTTGAAATTTGGTTTATTTTATTACCTTTTAGAACGTGTTTTCTAAAAGAAGTGTCTTAAATAAATGAAATTTTGATAAATATATTGCTTTTTGTAACGTGTTTGCTAGGAGTGCCTTAAATAAATGGAATTTTGGTTATCGTGTTGCCTTTTGGAACGTGTTTTCTAGAAGAATTGCCTTAAATATATGGATATTTGGTAATTATACTACCATTACTTTAAATAAATAGATGTTTGGTTATTTTCTTACTTATTTATACGAGCATTTTAAAAGAAGTACCTTAAATAAATTGAATTTTTGGTTATTATATAGCTTACTGGAACGTGTTTATTAGGAGTAGTCCCCTACTTTAAATAAATGGAGGTATGGCTATTATATTGATTATTAGAACGTGTTTTATGGAATTAATACGTACCCTAAATAGATTTAAGTGTGGTAGTTTTATATTTTATAAAGAAACTTGGTTTCTAGCAAGAACACCAAAAAAGGAAATAAAGTTTTATATGGTTTTGTTTTATATCTAAATGAATACAGGTTATTGAATACGTTATAATTTCAAGCACGGTTTCGAAGAGCAGTAGTTTCTTTTATTTATGAAACAATGTTTTCATTATTTACCTCGTGGGGGTGGGGGTGAGTTAGTAACGGTCGGGGGTGAGAGGGGCTCTGATTCAACTTTGATCTGTTAGTATTTCAAGCTATCCGACACCTTAACTCAGTGGGTTGCGTATTTATCTACTGCGCTAAGGGTCCCGAGTTTGACTCTCAGCGTGGCAGATTTTTTTTTTAATGTGGGTTTACCCTTTCACGGTGATGAATTAATGGCCGGGGACTGGATGTTGTGTTTGTCCTAGTCTTAAGTTATATTATAATGTATATGAAGATAGGACAGGCCTATCAAGCCGGTAGTGGGAAATATATGACTTTAATAAAAAACTGACCAGGCCACAGGCTGGAAACAGTAATGGATGTAAAAAATAAAGTATCTCGTTGAGAGTGTGGCCGAGATATGTCGCCACAGAGCTAATGTTCAATTTCAATTTATCAAAGGTCAAAAGATGAGCGGTTCCAGAACCGTGTGAAGGTTCTGACCATTGAGAACAGGGTTTGCAATTTGTTTGTAAATTGTTAACACACCTTCGATCAGAGAGAGCGGATAGTTCAGTGGTGTGTGCGGTAGTAAACCTTGAGAGGAACAATCCACAAGCAACTATGTCACGCTCGCAAATAAACATGTTCATGTTATGGAAATGAGTTACGTCATCGTATGATGGTCATAGCAAACAGGGCGGTCGCGGTGCTTGCCCAGCAGACTCAAACTCAAATTAGTTGGAGGGACAGATCCACAAACCTAGGGCTTGTAGATTCTTTTAGCACCCCGTCTTAATAACCGTTCGGGTTATACGTCAATATACTAATTACTCTAATGGTTTAGGGATTATGAAGGTTTAATTGAGAGGAAGCTCACAAGCATTTGCGTAGAAAGAGAGTGGAAAACCATTTAGGAAAAACCACACTCGGTGCACCCTGCCGGAATCGAACCCCGATCTACCCATATTCGGCAGTCTAGTCCAACACGAGAGCAGCACGTAAGACCACGTGGTCACCGAGGCAGGTGTGTAGACTGATATTCTTTAGAAATATAGCTCTTAGAAAACATTCTAAAAGAGTTTGTGAGTAAGGATGGATATCAAAGTTTCATGAGCCCCTAAGACAGAAAAAGCCTGCTTTGGTGGCTGCATGGTTTAAGGCGCCACTCCCGTGTTAGACTAAACTTTCGATGATAGGGAGATCGGTGTTTGAATCCCGGTAGGGTGGTCTCAAGTGGGTTTAAAAAAAATGATCTACGTAAATGAAAGTACACTTCCTCTACACTCAACCTCATCATCCCTAGATCAATGGCATAATTTAGTACATATTATGTGTATAGCCTTAACAGGTACTAAGACGCAGCGCTAAGATATATATTATATCCTAAAAAGTGTTTGTTACTATTCTGTCGGTCTGTACATATGTATTTAATAGGGTTTTCATAGGGCTCCTCAGAGGTGTTTTTAAATCATCTATCTGATTCTAAAATTAAGGGTATTTTAACTAAGGGCTAAAAGAGAAAATCAATAAATCCTCTCCAAAGATTTTGATTACTTCTCCTATCTGGGCACTTTTAACACTAGAAACGGTGACCTGGTGGTCTAGGGGTAAGGCGTCGGACTTCTGTGCTGGGGTTCGGGGTTCAATCCTCGGTCGCGGCACAGATTTATCTGATTACCAAACCCTTCCTTCACCTCTGACAAGACATCTTGTGAATATGGGGAATGCCAGGCCACCACCGTGGTTCGGATTCCACGTTAAACTCTAGGTCCTCCATTTCGTCTCACAATCACCCTACCATTACACATTAGCGTAAGTGCATACAACCCGAACAGGTAGTAAGACGCGGTGCTAATAATAATAATAATAACACTAGAAACAAAATGGCGCAGCTCATTCTCCCATGAAAATGACTCCGAGGGTCCTTTATTTCAAATTTTAATCATATCTCCGCGACTCTTTGAAATAATAAATAACGTATCAATGAAAAGTAGTAGCGCTATTAAAAATAAACAATTCATTTTAATGGCCGCATGGTCTAAATAGTTACTCTCTCAGTAGACTAGACTATCGATGACGGGGAGATCGAGCTTCGAATCTTGGTCGGGTGAACCGAGAGTAGTTTTTTTCAAGATCATTTTCCACTCTCCCTCTACGCAAATTTAGATACACTTCCTCTAAATATAACCTTCCTCAGCCCTAAAACTATTAGCGTAGTTAATAAACAATCGTATAAGCTGAACAGTAGTAATACGCGATGCTAAAAAAATAAATCTTTATTTGAATTAATATTTTATAATATAATATTTCCTAATTATGAGCAAATATATTTTTAGTGAAATGTAATGTGTATTTTTCCCCATTATGTTTATAAAATAATGTATATTATTTAGTTTCATATATCTTACGAGCTTTATGTATAATTTATATAAATAAGCGCTAGTCTGTGCGGTGCCCCGTAAGCTATTATTTGTTTTTGAATTGAATCTTACCTGCATTCCGGACTACACATATTTTAATCACGCTAGTGGGTAAGGGATGATCCCAATAGAATTGAGAGGAAAAATAGCCATTTGTGTGAAGATATAATGGGTAGCTATTTATAAAAATCACCCTTAGTACATCCGTCCGGGATTTGAACCCCAGCCTCTCGTAACTAGCAAACCCGACCAAACGAGCGCGACGGTTCTTTTTTCACACGCCCACCAATATGGATCTATACTTTATATTTGATGTTATATAGTTAAAATTTTAATGTGATTATAATTTTGAATTATAAAATCCACTTAGAACTATCTCAGAAAATGCGAAACTTTTCTGTATCAGTGTTTGAATTTTTATTTACATGATTTAAAAAATAATGCTTCGAGTATTTAGCTGGCCGACATCGAATTCTGGCTCATTTGTACTGTAGGGGCAGAGAACCAAAAATACTAACAACAATGACTGTCTTCAAATCACCACGAGAAGAGTGCTAGGTAATTACTTAAGGCGGGAATGTAGGGGACTAGAGAAAAGGTCAGTGGGTTTGCAGTGTTTATAACAAAGCTTTTTTTGTCAAAATAAATCAAATATTGCTTCACTACAAACATAGAGTTTAATTTTCTTCTCATGCTGATGCTCATGCATATCCGTCATGGGCATAGCAACATTAAATGACACATTTTTTAAATTAAGAGAAAAAGTTGTCATTAAATTCCGGAACACCCTTAACAAATATTCAACAACGGTTGATATCCCCATGTGAAGAAAATTAAACTCTCTCTTTGTACTGGAGTAATATAGGATTTATTTTGGTTAATAAAATATTTGGTTATAAGATCTGCGTGCTTTAAGAGTGAGATTTATGTTGGTTAGAAGATGATTATAAATAGTGCCCTTATTATAACGGCCACTAGCCCTATGAAATACCAACCTCTTGGTTCGGTGGCCAGCACCCCTGGCTACTGATCTAGAGGTACATGGTTCGATTCCCGGAGTTACAATAGGTATTTTTCCTGAAAGTAGATCTGTCCCCACTGTCACTAAGGTCTGATTCATTAGGCTTAATTCAGGTTTAAAATGTCCACTGTCTCCACACCTTCATCACGTCATCTCATCGCGGGTATGACGCGTACTGTAAACAACGTCCAAGGTATACCCTGGGCAACGTTCTGTTCAAACAGAGCGGCTAAAATACTGCATACACGGCGATAGAACTAGATACTGCGTTTCTCACGGTTATACAAGATGGGACGGAAAAAATTAGATGATCTATGCTGAGGAAAATGATGGACAACGTGCTGAGGTTTGTCTGACGTCCGGTGGAGCTCACCTAAGTGGCATTAACTTCAAAAAGTGAAAAGGTGTAGTATGTAGTCTGCTTTTATTTAGATAGTGAATATTTACTTTTCAATTAGAATGTTAAGTTTCAAGTTACAAACAGTCCAATTGTCTCTGCCCTAACCTGTATACTCCATAGTAAAAAAGTATACTCTTGCTTTGAAACCACAAGAAATGCACTGGAAACTCTGTTTGGTTGTGTATAAGACAGGGCAGGGCGGAAGGGAAGGAGGGGTTAATGAAAGTGTTGCCGACAAACGGGCCGGTCAGATGTGTCTCATGGGCCGGGTGCAACCCAAGGGTCGTGACTTTGTCAACCCTCTGGCCTATTCTTTTTTATTTTAGCACAGCGTTTTACTACCTGTTCAGGCTATACGCATATGTACTAATTACTCTAATGGGTTAGGGGTTACAAAGTATTAACTTAAATTAACTGTACCCTCATTTGGGTGGAGTGGAGTGGGAAACCGGTTTGTAACCCCCCCCCCCCCCCCCGGCTCCTATACCGGGCATCCAACCCCAATCCCCTCTCCCCCCCCACCCTGACCGCCCCCGGGGGCGA
>CABEEJ010005390.1:34408-50700 GCA_901482245.1 Timema douglasi | reverse complement strand
CCATTACACATTAGCGTAAGTGCGTATAACCCGAACGGGTAGTAAGACGCGGTGCTAATAATAATAATAATAATAATAATATAGCTAAATGCGAACTGCCTCCTTAATGTTCATGCACGAAGCGCAATAAATATAAATGTTATCTATCATCACTTAATGCAAACAGTCCCCTTAATATACAAGTGTGAAGCGCATTAAATATATGTATATATATAATTATAACCAAATGTAAACTGTGATTGAGCTGAATCCAAGTTAAAATAAATACTTTCACGATTATTAAATAAAACATCAACTGTTCTGTTAATTTCTGCATAAAATTATGTGTAAATACAATGTAAAAAAAAGCTGCTTAAAATATACACGGTTAAATTACTAACCTAAATCTATTGTTATAAACACCGAATCGCGACAGGCTTTACATTAGTGTTAAACATATTATAGTGCTTAATATTTTTAGATTCGTCAAGTTATGATACAGCCCGCTTGGTAAAAATATATTTGAATACACTAAAATATAGGCCTACAACGTCATTAGCCCTTAATGGTATACTTTTTTTTTCACTTTATCTCAACCTCTCGTATAGAGATAGATAGTCCAGTAAAACTCCGTTAGTCCAAAATTCAGGATAACCCAAACACAACTTTTTCGAAAAACTGGGAACAATTTTAAGAAAAAATGAAATCATATATGTTATTGGCTAACAAGCTCTAAGTTAAAATATAATTGTAAGAAACTGTGATATCTGGTAGTAAATGTTTAATATTCACATGTTGTAGTCAACACAATCTTTTCCTGTGACTAACAATAATTACAGAACATATCACGTGATAGACATCAGTCAAATAAATGAACAATTGATTAAACTCATTAATCTGTCATTTAAAACTCGTGAAAATACTGTATCCTTTTATTCTCGTGGTTAATACGAACCAGTTTCGATCGCAATTAGTTTGGATTAACCAGGTTCTATCTAGTGTATTGTAATAGTCAAAACTAACTGAACTCAATATTTTGATGGATATTGTCTTATTGTTAACTACTTCCAATAAAGGTGGTTTTCGCGAGACCGTCTGTCTGTCTATCCGTCCGTCTGTATCTTGGTCTAGAGCCTAAACAATTTTACTGGTCGGGTTAAAACTTGCTATTAGGGTTTTTATAAGATGGTCACCTGGTGGTATGGGGGTAAGGTGTCAGATTACCAAAACCTTCCTTCACCTCTGACAAGACATCTTGTGAATGTGAGGAATGCCAGGTCTCCACCGTGGTTCGGATCCCACGTTAAACAGTAGGTTCTCCGATTCATCTCACAATCACCCTACCATTACACATTAGCGTAAGTGTGTATAACCCGAATGGGTAGTAAGACGCGGTAATGGTAATAATAATAATAATAATAATAATAATTTTATAAGATCTCTTAAACGAGTTTTTTGAATTACAATAGTTCTAACACTCAATTTAAAGGTAGTTAACTGCAGGGCGAAATGATAAAAAAAAACACTATTTCCTCAAATTCACTTTAACGATTTTGATTCAATTTTGTATCTATACACAATATATCTCTATAAATAAGATAGCGATTCTCATACCTTTATGAAAATTACTTTAAAGGTACTCAGGATAAGGGAAATTTGCCAATTTTGATAATTTCTCCCCAACTATTTGAGATACTAAATAATTTATCATTTTAAAGCTGTAATACTATTAAAGATAAAAAGATTTTATATTTGAAATATATTTTTATAAAATCAACAATTACTGAAATATTAACAAATATATTATACATTTTAATTAAGGCCTTTGAGAATGAATTTGATTCTTATTCTCTTTGGTGGACAAAGATGTTTCTCTTTTCTCAATTTTTCTGGAACAGTGTTCCTAATTGCTAATGCCATAGATAAAGTTACAGTGTTCCTAGTTGCCATAGAGTAAGTTACAGTGTTCCTAGTTGCCATAGAGAAAGTAACAGTGTTCCTAGTTGCCATAGAGTAAGTTACAGTGTTCCTAGTTGCCATAGAGAAAGTAACAGTGTTCCTAGTTGCCATAGAGAAAGTAACAGTGTTCCTAGTTGCCATAGAGAAAGTAACAGTGTTCCTAGTTGCCATAGAGAAAGTAACAGTGTTCCTAGTTGCCATAGAGAAAGTAACAGTGTTCCTAGTTGCCATAGAGAAAGTAACAGTGCTCCTAGTTGCCATAGAGAAAGTAACAGTGCTCCTAGTTGCCATAGAGAAAGTAACAGTGTTCCTAGTTGCCATAGAGAAAGTAACAGTGCTCCTAGTTGCCATAGAGTAAGTTACAGTGTTCCTAGTTGCCATAGAGAAAGTAACAGTGTTCCTAGTTGCCATAGAGTAACATGGCATGTTATTTTATCTATGATCTTTGTTGTAATGTTTCTACAACACTCTAGAGACCTCTAGTTTCACTTCACAAATCTTACGAGTCTTTAGTAAATCTCTGTCTTGATATAAAAACAAGAGAATGTACTTGCGGTGAACCGAGCCATTTATTTTGTATAGGTGTTGCTTCTCAGCTTTATCTCTATACACCTGCTATGTTTGAGTAACGAAAACATACGTTTAGTCATTCTCTTTATTTCCCCTGAGAGTAAACCACGATGCTAGCCCGTATTACGCTTATTTCTTTAGTTAATTTACCGTTAAAAGGACTACAGTGGAATAGAGAAATGAATTGAGAAAGGTTATAATTTTTATTAGTAAAAACTTTTTTATTTTTGAAAGCAAATATAACCTTTTTTATTATTTATGTTGCTGTGTTTTTTTCACCACTGGAAATCCGTTTAGTTATGGTTAGAAATAAAGTTAAAATATATAGAAAATGTATCCGCATTTATGTGGAGGTATATTTGAACATTATTTAGATTGGGATCGAGATAAATTTAATATTAATTCATTTTGATGATTAAATAATCCAAGGCGTTAAGCTCGGTATATAAAGGACTGGCCGATGATGGCTATAAAGGAATTATATTCACAGTTGATTCTATTGAGTTTCTTTCTACTAAAAGCTATTCCACTCTCCTTCCCCGCAAATGTGGATACAATTCATTTTTTAAGTTCAACTTTACTCATTCCTGACATATCATTAGTTAAAATGGGTATAGCCTGAACGGTTAGTAAGACGCGGTGACAAAAATAAAAAATAAAATCTTCAAATATAAAAAATTAAACTATTATTAAAGATATACCCACACTTTCTTAGATCTAATTTTTAAATTCCAGGCATTTTCCCCAGCTGTAGATCAAGACTAGTTAAAACTTCTTTTAACTATGGCATTTCTTGAAACTTTTCGTACCTTTTAATTAACATACATTTGTAGCGTCACCTTGTAGCACCCTTTCCTACCAACCCACATCCGTAGAAATTACAAGAACACCAATTTAATTGAAAACTACCTATTTTTTTCCTGCTGCTGCATATTTAAAGCTTTATTCTACGTAGTTAAATAAAACGCTCAAAGACCTTAGATATTTTAAATATTTGTCATCCTCCCCCTTTTTTATATGGTAGATACTTTCCAAATAACACTATTGTAGCAGCACTGTCTTATCTAACTTAACCTAGGACAGGAAAACGAAACAACCAATCCTAAAACCAGGAATTTTAACCTCCTAGCTATGTTAGTTAAAAGTCTTAGTACTTCTCTCATTACTACTTTAGTATTTGCTAGTATTGCTGTCCTAGGTTATGTTAGTTTGTAAGTCTATACCCCTGTGTTATTCCTGTTACCCAGATATTACAACTCTTGGCGCTAGTGTCGCTATCCTTTTTCAAGTTAGTTTGTAAATTGTAATTAATATTATTTTATAATGTGGTTGTTTAGGAAGGTTAACTATAAATCCTCATAACTACACACACTATACAACAAAGACTGATTTCTGTAACTTGTAACTTCTCGAAAATGTTTCCCAGTTAACAGCCAATTAATATAATCACCATAGTTTTAGTTATCTGGGACATTCAGTGCCGCCAATTACGACCTTGAAAGGATAGACCTGTACGGAGATAATGCAAGACTATTTCACTGGATTGGCGTCGCAGCTCACGGTCTTTTCAATTCATTACTTTCTCGAGGAACGCCCTCACATCTAAAGTAAACTGATCTTTTCTTTTTCGTTACAAGGTGTCATTAGCCGTTCAGTTTATACAATTGATCTCTATAAGATAACTAGATGAACATCTTTGCCAAAAAACTACAAACTTTCGTCTGCACACCATTATATAAGAGAGAAAGAAACTTTGGGGTATCTCTCTCTCTCTCTCTCACACACACACACATAAGGTAATGTAGTATTTTAACTTTGTTCTTTAAATGGTATGAATTTATGAGATAGATCAATGTATGATTGTTAAATGAAATAAATGTGTGTTAAAAGTTTCTCCGAGCATAAACAAAACTTGACACTCGTTACTATTATTCTTAAATAAGTTTATGTAGACTAATATAGTTATACTTTTCACACCCCTTTTCATGCTACCTTATTTAATTATACTTATGGAATTTTCAATATAATATGATTTCTGAAACCATTATACAAACCAATAGTCAACTTTCGCAGCGTTAAAATCTTTAGAGTGTTTGTGATATAGTAGAGTACTTAGTGTATCATTAATATAATAATGGCTCATATCGAATGTTTGGTTTCTGAAATAATATGTCTGAATGTGTACAAGAAGCTAGAAACTTTCTATAAAACCCGTTCTTTTTCTAAAACTCTTGTGTGTTTATTAAAGTTAGAACAGATATCATAGGGCACTTATAATTAAGCATTTGGCCTTAAAAGTTTCACCAGTAGAGATTTGGGTGGATTTGGATGGTTAGATTATGAAATATGTTTAGAAGCTTTTCAAGAATGAAGTTCACACGTATTATATAGGTTTGACTGGTCTACATTCAGTCATATTTTACAGGTCATGGTAAGTTCAAATTTATTACAATTTAGGAGATAGAACCAAAATAATAAATATACATTAATTGTGTGATTGAAATAAATTCTATTTTGATAAAGTTATTTGGCTCTAATAAATTAGACTAATAATGAAAGGACTAATTCAACATAAAATAAGTAATTAAATTGTTTCGATGCTTAGTTGATTAGTTTACTTTAACTCTTAAAGGTTTTACTCTAGCGCTCATTTTATACAAGCTTTTTTTTAGTTGTTAAAAATTACCATTCCCTAACACATTTAGAATAGTTTTTCAATTTAAATTCTTCTTTATATATTACCAAAGACCATACAATGAAATTGTTTTAGTTCCAACTTCTCTGAAGCACAGTATTTGGATTGGGCGCGTACTCGTATGTATAGATAATAGATAATTTTTGGTTTTAATGTCTAATCAGTGGAACTAAAATTAGCAAGGCTCATATATCTTAGACTTTGCTCCACTTTTATTTATACACCCTCACCGGCCTTCTAATTTCTAATACCAGACACAGATGTCCACTGTACCAATACAACTAGTTACTCTTACCAACCCTTAGTGTTAGCGTCGTAATAAAATACAAGAATGTTTTTTTTATAAATAGTAAACTTAAAACAATAAATTGAGTTAAGTTCCATTGGATAATTTGATTTTGTTTTGTTTGGTTAATTCAATAAAATTAAGTTTTGACTTACTTATTTAAGTAAAACTTAAGCGTATGATATTTAAACACTTCTAAAATAGTATCCTACATAAAGTACTCTTAAAAGAATACGGATGGTTACCATAGTTAATATATCTTGGGCATTTAATGTGATTAATTATTTAGAAGTAGTATTAATGATTTATTTTATGTAAACCAAGCAAAACTTGTATTTTATGTGGCAAGACGTTTAACCAATAATAAAAAATTACATAAAACCTGTTTATCTATTATTATGCTAGTAGTAAGATAGAATGCTTTTATCACTTCTATAGGGAATTTTATGATGATGGACACACTGCTTGCGAATAATTTTATACTTACTTTACTGAAATCCACTTTCTTCCAAAAAAGAACCATCAATGTAAGGCAAATCAAGATAAACTCAATGTGAGTTAATATCTACACCAACTTCAAATTAACAAAATGGAGAGAGAATCATTTACTGTGAAGACTGAACCAGAAGACGACTTGAAATATATTCTTCATTATGAAGAGAAGTTTGAAATCAAGGTACAACGTTGTTAGAAAGTGTAAATTAATATTATTTTTAATGTTCTCACGTCTCACTAACTGTTAGACTTATACCCCCATATGGACTGATTATATTAATATTCTGAGAATGAGGAAGTTTAGATTTGAAAGCGATGTATTCATATTTCTGTGGAAGGAGTGAGATAAACCATTGAGGTAAAACCAGCCCATTGCGAAATTATGTTAGGACAGTTTGACCAATGAAACGGGTCAATTTGTAATAGAACTATTTCCAAAAATTTACCAAAACAATGACCTATCCTAAACAAGCGCACAGGCTGTTTAACTGTTCATTTGGAATTTTCTAAAATACAAGATTTACTCACACATTTGGGCTGTTAATGAACTAATTAATTGTAACAATTTTTAATGTATCTACCTTTTTGTAAAATATAACTGAAGTCTTCTTCTTAACATCCAAATGCTTTTAAAGACTGAAATAGTGCACATAACCTTCACACTTTGTCATATCGTCCTAGCTTTAGATCTTCAATCTTTTAAATTTGAGTTAGTCAATATTATGCCTCCCACCAAGAGTCTAAACATTATATATGTGCATGCCAATAAGAACCATATTCATTAAAATTAACTCATTATGTTTTTTAAATGTTTAGATATAATTAGTAAGTTATGAGTTTGCTCTTGTTAGCTCTTTAAAACCCACATTAAACCATATCTTAAAATCGGTTGAATGCCAGTTTTCGCCAAAAGCAAACATATTGTGAGTTTTTGAACTCGCCCTCTCATTTGTTTGGAGTGAGGATGTAAACCTCGATACAACGTTATATATATACTTAGTCTTTTGTACGGCACTACCACTAATATTTATACTTTCTTAAACATGTTCCATAAAACATTATTTTCTGAAATTAGTTACATATAACTCTTTGATTTGAGTGTGAATAATTTATAATCACTTTGTTTTATAACATGATCACTATAATTATATCATTTGTCACTATAACTTTCTAAGATCTAATAATTGATCACTATAAATAGGGTAAGTCTTGTACAAGGGTCAAAAACGGATTCTTGTACCAGTAATTTTTAGCCTATATCTTAAGAAAAAAAAGTCATTAAAAGTCTTTATTTTTGTGTATTTAAACTTGATTGAATAAATAAACACACGCACACTTGAAATTAAAATTAAATGTGACTAAAATTACTAGGATCAGTCATAATCTGTGATGATGTGTTTTATTAAATATAAATAGTTTAATATAATGTAGTTTCATTTTCTCTATATTTTCCTTTTATCAGTTTATGAGCAATTGTGGCTCACAATAATTGCTGACCTCTGTAATATAACTTGTTTATATAACTCCATAACTCTGCATGCTTAAAAAAAATAATTGTTTGTTGCTAGTCTGAAATTGATATTTCAATAAAATCAGAGGAGAATTTTAAAGAAGAATTTCATGATAATCAGGAACCAGAATGTAGTCCAGGAGCCATGACATTCCCTCCCATTAAAGAGGAACTTCCTGTAAGTATACTTTCTAATAAATAATTTATTTTTTTCTATCCTTCTAACTCTGCCTCACTGCTGGTTCAAACTAAAAGCAAAATAGATATTTTTGGTTGGTTTTGAAAAAATAAAAGAATATTACATTTTAATAATGAAATTCATTATTGGATTTTAGTTAACTTTTACTATATGAAATGGTTTTTAATGTACAAATATTATTAACGTGTACAATAGCAGATACATTTATACTATTTTTAGTACAGCACATTACAACCTATTTGGGTTATACATCTATATACTAATTATACTAATGGTTTTATAGATGTTTAAGGCTATATTTAGATGAAGTGTACCCCCATTTGTGTAAAGGAAGAGGGGAAAGCTTTATTTTTTAAAACCACCTTCACCAATCCCGACCAAGATTCGAACCTTGATCCCCCCATCATCAGCAGTTTAATCCTCTGTGAGAGTGTAACCTTAGACTCATGTTGCACCTGAAGTGTGTAACTTTTATCTTAAAATGTTTTAATCCTCATTACCTTACAATTATATTAACAAAGGTGTGTGTGTGTGTGTGTGTGTGTGTATGTATGTATGTATGTATATATGTATGTATGTATGTATGTATAGATGTATATTTATGTATTTATGTATGTATTTATGTATGTATATTTGTACGGTCTGACTTTAGTAGGAATTCTGTTATTTTTAATCCAGAAACTAATTAGTATCACATACGAAAATAAAAATATCACACTTATTTTTAAATCCATTATAGATATGATTAATACCATAAAATGAAATTAAGTATACATTGGGAGTTAGTAATGGAATGTTTTTATAATTTCTTAGATTAAATTTATTAATCAAATATAAGATATTTCTAGAATATTTAATTCTAGTGACTTATTATCAATATTTGGGTCGAAAGTGGCTTTTTCTATAAAAATTTAGTGAAATACTCTAATAACCTTGATTTTATCTGAAGTCTTACCTTGACTGATTGAATTATAGCGCCATTTTATAAGCTACACCATAGTGTAACCAAACAAGGTAGCAGTCTTACCTTGACTGATTACACTATGACCTTTTCTTTATAAGTAGGGAGCCAATCCTTTTGCACCAAATATGTTTAAAATTGTCAAGCTAAAGACATTAAACAAATGCAACTTAGCCACCATAGTAGATACTTGTTATATAAAGCATACAGTTGGCAATGTAGAGTTGGTTTTACTACCTATTTTATTGCCTTCAGACGATTCATATTCTTTTGTGTGGATTTTTATTTACCTCCACATTTCACTATTCTTTGGGTTTAAACACATTTTTTGTATTAATTACTTTTGATATGTTAGAGATAAGGATAAGGATTAAGTGTATCTACTTGTGTAGAGAGAGAATATAAAACCATATATTAAAAATACTGCTTACATACATTGGTCTGATATTGGAATTTCATCTCCCTATCATTGACGGTCCAGTCTACTGTGAGTGTGACGCCCTAGTCCAGTTGACCACCGAAGTCGGTCATGTGTTGTTAATCTCTAGATACTTTACTAGATTTCCTGTAGTAAAATGTGCTCTATTTACAGATAGATTTTTTTTTCTACATTCTGAAAACCTGAATTCTACTTCACACACTGTGATAGATCAAAATTTCAAATTTGCTTATTTCAATAAAGTTGAATGTTTCTCCTGCAATGGCTCAGCTCCGTCCCAATATGTCTGCCATCTGTCTAATTGTCCTTCCAATTTTTCTGCCATTGTTCTAATTGTTCTTCTAAGATTCTTTGCCATTGCTTCCATAGGCCTATACCTAATCTACGTTCATCGGAACCCGTTGAACAACTGTCGATTTTCAAACCTGCTCCAAATATTTATGCCAATTTCTAAGAAATAGCACTCTCCTTAGGCATAAAATCCATATCGTTTGAAAAAAGAAAGGCGCCAAAGCCAAAATAGGCAAAACCCAACTTAATAGGTAGCTCTAGGCATTATAAAATTAACATATTATATTCATATTATCAAGAAATGCATGTATATATATCAACTGCCTATGTTTTACGATCAAGGAAAATCAAAGGCAAAATGCTACGCCTATTTATATGCTATACCAAAGTATAACCAAACAATGTATCAGCTGTAATTTAAATGATTACACGATGATCCCATTTTAAAACTTACACCATAGTAGAACCATTCTAGGTAAGATATTACCTTTACACATAACTCTATGACACTATCTTATAAGTATTTCCTGATGGAACCAAGGAATGTAGCAATATTAACTTGACTAATTACACTATGGCCCATTCTTATAATCCATTGTTAAATAATTTACTGTAATCTTCTTGCATTACGGGCTAAATGATGGGTACATATTTCACTATATACATAAACCCATTTTTTTTTCAAGCAGCACACATTAAAGTACACCCTCATCACTGGATATTATAATTATATGTCATTTTTATTGAGGAATAGCGGCCATATTTTGGAATTTTATAGCTAAACATCTCTTTATAAGCAACATTTAGTAACATATCCTCTATATTTAAGTTTTTTTTATTGTTTCCTATTAATTAAGGCTAACCTGTACGATAATTAAAAAGCATCACGGATTTATAATAAACAACTCCATTTTGAATCAATGTTTATTTAATTGAAAATAATTTTACTGTAGCTTCCAGTCACATTTTAATACATTGAATATTTAAGAGTTTGAGTCAATTTTTTCCTTCATAATATATTAATATATTTTAATCTCATTCTACTTATAATAAACACTTTAAATACCATAGTTTTTTCAGCACTTTCTTATAATAAAATTAAGAAATACTTTTTTGGTGGCATTTACAATTTATGATTTTGGTTAAAGCAGTCATCAATTTATATGAATAAAAGGGAATGTTTAATGATCTGATTCAAAGAGTGTATTTTGTTTGTTGTAACTTTTTTTTATTGAATCAGAGGTCAGAAATTGCCGGAAAAAATTAAAATATTTCTAACAAACAATTTGTGTCTAATTTAAGATTTTATGCTACTTAATATTATCGGTTTTTACATTATGTTGTTAAAAGTTTGGTCTTACAAACAAATATTCCATTGGCATTATGTTATTAATATACATAATGTTAAATATTTTAAAATTATGAATGAATTATTTCAATAGGTGGATTAAAATTTCAGTACCTTATTTTATGCTATAGCATAAAGTTTGTTTAATCACCCATTATTAATATTTTGTGTTGTACATAGTTTAAAATTATCCTTATCTGAGGGTTCTTCAAAAGTTTATTTCAAACCTTTACATAAATTAGATAAAAGTGCTGATTGATGTTTTCCCCAACTATTTTATGGCTTAAATCATTTAATAAAATAGTAACAACAATAGTAATAACTGGCTCCCATACTATTATACTATTTATGTATTAACATTGTATTATGTTTGTAACTATTTCATTCATATACTTGGCAGGTAAACATATATAAATATAGTGTTAGTACACTAGAAAGTTGTAATTAAGAGGAAGTGTAACCGGATTTGCATGGAGGTGGAGTTGAAAACCTTTTAGAATAAACCACCTTCAATTAAATTGCCTTGGATATGAACTCCGATACCCCCTTCTTTAGAAGTCTAATCTACTATAAGAACAATACCTTGGAGCTTGTTGCTACCAAAGAATGTCACAATGTACCTTAAAAGATTTAAAAAATATATATTCCATTGAGCAAGAGGGTTTTGGAACATATCTTTAAAATAATAATTTAAACAAATAACTTTTAGTTACATTGCATATGTTTAATTTTTATTCAAACATTTTATTCATGTTGTTTCTAGTCTGACTACACTCTTAATTAATTCAGCTATACTTTTACGGATTAATAAAGTAAGGCGACTAATTTTTAAACTTACTGTAGTAATTAATTCCTTTTATTACAGAAATACCCAGGAAACTTGATATTACCAAGTTTAACAGGACAATGCAGGACCTCTCAAACTATAAACAAAGGTCTATTATTAGACTCTACTACAAATAAAAAAAATGGAGCCACACAAGAAGATAATTTTTATAAGCTTGCTGAGGGTAGAAGTAAACATTTAAAACATGGAATAACCTCAGTAAAGAAAGAATGTGAAGAAGAGGGCTGTTCTAAATGGGCTAAGAAGGGTGGTAAATGTATCTTACATGGAGGTATTGTTATTAGGAAAAAATGTGTGGAAGAAGGGTGCTCTAATTTGGCTAGGAAGGGGGGTAAATGTTGGAAACATGGAGGGAATAGTGCCATTAAGTTATGTGAAGTAGAAGGGTGCTCTAAACAGGCAGTGAGAGTTGGTAAATGTCGGAAACATGGTGGTAAATATGGTATTAAGAGCTGTGAAGAAGAAGAGTGCTCTAAACAGGCACAGAGGGTTGGTAAATGTAGGAAACATGGAGGGAATTCTTCTATTAAGAGATGTGAAGAAGAAGGGTGTTCTAAACAAGCAGTGAGAGTTGGTAAATGTTGGAAACATGGAGGGAATCCTGCTATTAAGAGATGTGAAGAAGAAGGGTGCTCTAAACAAGCAGTGAGGGTTGGTAAATGTTGGAAACATGGAGGGAATCCTGCTATTAAGAGCTGTGAAGAAGAAGGGTGCTCTAAACAAGCAGTGAGGGTTGGTAAATGTTGGAAACATGGAGGGAATCGTGCTGTTAAGAGATGTGAAGAAGAAGGGTGCTCTAACCAGGCAGTGAGGGTTGGTAAATGTTGGAAACATGGAGGGAATCGTGCTGTTAAGAGATGTGAAGAAGAAGGGTGCTCTAAAGGTGCTCAGAAGGGTGTTAAATGTTGGAAACATGGAGGGAGATGTATCAAGAAGAGATGTGTAGAAGAAGGGTGCACCAATCAGGCTAGGAAAGGAGGTAAATGTAGAAAACATGGAGGGAATAAAGCTATTAAGTTATGTAAAGTTGAAAGGAGCTCTAATTATACTCAGTGTAGAGAAAATGTTGTTCACATATAGGATACTGTGATAAGGCCACAAGTTAAGATAGTAGTTGCACATGGTTTTCAAGGGAAGCATAGACATTAAACGAGGATTGGGTCAATATAATAATACAATTAAGATGAGAGGGAATTTGAATTTCAATATATATTTATGTTCCGAGGGGAGAGGGGTTTGTCCATACTCATTTATCATTTGATCAATTTTTTAACTGAATGTTGATGATATGGCTGTAAGGGGTCTAATCTAATTCCAAATAAATAATTGTTATTAGAATTATCGTTCCATTTAGTAAATCAAGGTGGCCATAGGCAGAAAATATGCTACACCTGGAATAGTAAAATAATAATGACAATAGTCTAAAATTTGACAATTAATAGATAAAAATATGTACTATCTACATTAAATCCAAACAAAATAAACTACAATATTTCACAGGGTTTCCAATGGCCTTGAAAACAGGGAAAAGTAAGGGAATTAGCTTGGTCAGGAAATAATCAATGAAATGTTGGGGAATTTTGTAAAATATCTGGAATTATCATAGATTCGCTAAAAAAAAATAGTGAAAACATTATTTTTTTCTAAAAACTCACCTCTAAAACCTTTTAACAAAGTGTTCGTTGATGAGCATATTACTCTCTATTCTCAAGGTCATAATGGGATATTTTTGTCGTCTTGACGCTCCTCTAGTGCACCTCTTTAGATAAAATTGAGGCATGCTTATGCAAATGCTCTAGAATTAGTTTGAGTTATATATAGAATAAACCAAAAAATATACAAAATATACAAAACAAAACATAGTCTGTATTTCAACAATTTTAAACTTTGATGGTATAAGGTGATCTTTTAATAACAATTACAATATGTTTTCACTGAAATTTAACTTAGATCACAAAACCAAATAATCTATTGCTTTAGGCGATATTATTTAAACCCTTCATAGAAAGACATAATTTTAGAATGCCCATGTGTCTAAAAATAATATTTCATCAAGCTATCTTAATGATTTAATACTTGTAATATATAGGTACTGGAAATGTTGGAAACTGGCTCTGGAAAAGTAAGAAATTTTAAAACTTAATTTGGCTCTTAATTATTGCAAGCGGTGTTTGAAGTCAAGTAAACTAATAATCAACTTTACACACATTGTATTGCTTTGTATATTCTTATCACTTTAACCAAGTTCATATATTCACACGTGTGTACACTATATTTTAAGTTAAGCCCCAACATGAGGTCACTATCACATCCTATAGAAAATAACCCCACTTATATGTCATACTTTTCCTTTCGGTAATAATGAACACAAATCTACAAGCAACTCCGATAATATTGATTTAATATTTTCATACTAAATCCTTTCTAAACTTAAACCAATATTTTAATTTGAAAACATTGTATTGAATTTTCGGGATTGTCTCTCATATACCTCATTTGATTATGTATTTAAATATAATAGTTTTGTACTTTATTGCATTATGTTTACTATACTGTACAGTTACATTATACAAACGGGTTAGATATGTTCAAGAAAAATAAATTAAATCTTTGACTGGAAAACCTGGAAAAATAAGGGGATTTAAAACTGAATTTTTATGGCTATACTACATTGATTATCATATATATATGGTCTTGTTTAACCATATATGTATTTGTATCAGGAGAGATTTCTTCTATACTGTAATAGAAGGATTGGTCAAACAGTCAATCGCAGTAACCGGTTTGGTCATTCCAATAAAAAAAGATTGAGCGACACATAATGAAAGAGTCTTTTGAATATTTTTCTCAAGTATACATTGAAATATCAAAACTGTTTGACTGATGACAATTCCAATCCTGCCTTTGTTCATGATAGAGTAATTGATTATTTTATTTCTCTGGACTTTGCTTAACCTATTCCACATTTATTATTTAACTATCATCAACTCCAGTGTTTTATCAATAATGAATATTTTATTTTCATTTAATGACAGTTCCATAAAAATATATATTGAATCAAAACATAGATGATATAATAATATATAAAATTATAAAGTGTTGCAAGAAGTACAGAAATATTACTATAGGCTGGTAAGGAAGTTTGTTTAGAAGAGAACGATGAAAAGACTAAGTATATGTTCACACATAGAACACAGATCGAGGACGATAATTTAGAAATTACTGTGAACCAAATATTGTTTGACAAGGTGTAATAAGTTGGACTAGTGAGTTATCTCAAGATAGTGATGGGGTGTAATGTGAAGGCCTGTGAAGATTAACTTAAGATGTCCTGTTGAAGTTATAATATATTATGGCACTTGCAAGCCTTAACAAACCATCATAATTAAGCTGCGACAGAAGGGTGCGCAAGTGTTATTACAGTTTATATAGAATTAAAAATCTTTGGTCAAAATAAGTAAAATATTTCTCCAGTAGCAATATAGAGCTTTGTTTTATGCACATGCTAATATCAACAAATCTTGAATATATGTTGAAGGTGTCCTGGAATTTTCTCAAAAGTTTTTCCCTTTATTTAAAAAGTTTTGATGAAATTCCAGGACACCTTTGACATAAATTCAAGATTTGTTTATATTAACATGTGCAGAAAACTAAACTCTATTCTGCTACTGGAGAAATATTTGATTTATTTTGGCCAACAAACTCTAATGCTATAAAAACTCTAAAATTACTCGTGCTGCCTTCTACCGCATCTTACATTGTGTATCCCTGAAATAGTCCATTACAAATCAAAGGGTCCAAGTCCCTCAACAATTTCCCATGTGCGAACCACTTTGGAAGCATGGTATAGAATTATATCCACTGATTCTGAAATTAGACCAAATTTCACTTTTTATGGCTAACAAACCAGTAAAGAGGTGAGATTAACCCAATGAAAATGTACGTGTAAAACAGGCTGAATGATCAAAAATTTAATTTCAAATTACTGTGCCATAAAATCTTAATCATATATATATATATATATATATATATAATTGTTCTATATTACAATAGCCCTATATTGATTGTTTCATCGATAAAAAATTAATAACCCATTTTGTGTTTTAATAGTAAAATTATATTGCATATACAATCTTAGTCCTTTCACACACTGAAACTGTTTTTTTTTCATAAAACTAAATAATATTGATATTTTCCCTGAAACAATGATTTCTCCTCAAACAAGTGACTCGGAAGTTGCTGCATGACACCACATAGCATTAGGATATTTTGCAATTACTCTTTCATACATGAAGCCAGGATTGTAAACTGTCATCTGTCAGACATCTTTGATATTTCAATCTTATAATGTTAATTTAAGAAAAATGTGTAAACCCTTTTTTCACTTTCTTTCTCTAAATTTTGTTCAATTTGATCAACTGTTTGAACAACTTTGTAATAAACAAATAGCTTTTAATACAAATACATTGATGATAAAACACGAATCTAGATTTCCTACCATCAGGTTTATATTTATATATTGTGGAGCTTTTTCTTCTTTTACTTATGGTTTATTTTAACTGTCCCATGTTTAGGCACTAATTGATGAGTTATGAACTAATATGGTTTGATATGCACGCGGATAAAAGCCTTTATAAGGTTTATAAAATAATGAGGTTTATTTATCTCACTTTTTTTTATCACTCGCCCCTCGTTTAGGCCACGTTTTATAAT
>CABEEJ010005390.1:4493-31974 GCA_901482245.1 Timema douglasi | reverse complement strand
ACTAGTTTGTGTAATTCGACCAATCAATGCCCGCTCAGACTATGTGTAGAGTAAATAATAGAAATGGCGCCGACATGGTCTTCGGATGTGATTTTGTTGTTGGCGGAAAATTATTCTAAACATCCTTGTTTATATAATACCAAATTGCCACAATATGACAATATATTTAATATATATAAATTTAATTTAGAACAGGTCATCTAAAAACGAGAAACTGTGTTTCAGACCCAATTAATAATCTAAATAAGCTTGATAGTATGCCAACCTTGGGTGTTTTTTTTTAAGAATATAAAGTGTGCGTTGGCCTAAAAAAGAACATTTGTGTATCAAGGATACGGTACTTGGACATCCATGGGCTTAGGGGCCTCTGAACACATTGTAAATAAATAAATACAAATTTAGGGAGATACTAAACGTTTGTGTCACCCCGAATGTATATTACCTAACCTCCAAATGTATCATATTTAGCATCCTGCGACCATTATTTCGTCTTTCTAGCCATTCCCGTATCCATATTCT
The DNA here is from genome assembly GCA_901482245.1 of Timema douglasi. Lineage (NCBI taxonomy): Eukaryota > Metazoa > Arthropoda > Insecta > Phasmatodea > Timematidae > Timema > Timema douglasi. The sequence continues at coordinate 31,455 of CABEEJ010005390.1, read as the reverse complement.
TTTTCATACGCTCCCTCTAATAACTTTCTAATATCTTTACTAGTAATTAATGCAGCTGCTGGACCCAAAATTAATCTCTGACGTTAGATACATATTTGCATTAGAACCTAGTACCAAACTAGCAGCGTGTGGATACTCTAGTCCTGTTTACATTGTACTAGCTAGTATACAGATATCTAGGCGCTAGCTAGCACACTTGATTTCTAGTACAAGCAAGTGTCGTGTGATAGTAGCTTTACTTCGACACTGTATTACGTCCAAGGAAATATTCAAGCTTAGATTTACATCTAGCTAGAATAACTTTGAAAAAAAAAATGTTACTAAACATGTAATTTACTAAAAAAATTAAAGTTTGGTAGGTTTAAATTTAGGTCGAACTCGTTATACAAACCCATACTATTTTAAAATTGTAATTAGAACTCGAAAATACTATCTAACATTATTGTGTTATTGTTTATAAGGCTGCAGTGTTTGGTTGTAATTACAGTTTCCCCACAGGTGTTCAGGAAACTATCATAATAATGAATAAAGTGTATTCAATTTTGTTGCCCAATTATTTCCATGGTGTCAACAATATATTTTATTGGGATAGCCAGGGGTAAAGTTGTTCCATTTAATCAAACTTTCTTTATAACTCACTTTCTCTTTATGCAAAAATAAAAATACACAAATGTGTAAATTTAACACCTTGATTAAATCATATAACACTTTTTTTTAAATTGTGTAAAACATTAAAAAAATTGGTTCACGATAGAAAAACAAATTGAAGAAGTCCTAAGAAAAGTCTGTGAGGAGAGAACCATTTTGTATGTGGTCCTTTGGTACAAAGTAAACTTTATAAAACACATCTTGGGGAGGAAATGTATTTTGCAAAACGTCATAGAAGGCAAGATTGATGGAAAGAGTAACAAAGGAAGGAGGATTCACATTTTGGATGACTTGAAGGAAGAAAGAAATTTCTGAGAACTGATTGAAAATATAAAGGAAAGAGCGCATTGGTGGTCTAAGTTCACTGACAAAAGAAATAGACAGAACACGAAATAATCACAATGGCTCCAGCTAATAGGGTAGATGGGAAACAAGCCTGAAGATAAGGTGGGGCACATATTTTGACATGTTATTTCGCAGCATTAAAAGTTGTGGGGTGTTTGTGATATTGTAGTCCTTAGTGTATCATCAATAAAATAATGGCTCATATCGAATGTTTGGTTTCTGAGATAATAAGTCTGAATGTGTACAAGAAGCTAGAAACTTTCAATTATACCCTTTTTTTTTCTAAAACTCTTGTTTGTTTATTAAAGTTAGAACAAATATCAAAGGGCACTTATAGTTAAGAATTTGGACTTAAAGTTTTACCAGTAGAGATTTGGATGGTTATATTATGAGATAAGGTTAGAAGCTTTTTAAGAAAGAAGTTCACACGTATTTTATAGGTCTGACTGGTCTATATTCAGTCATATTTTACAGGTCATGCTAAGTTCAAATTTATTACAAATTAGAGATAGAACCAAAACAATAAATATACATTAATTGTGTGATTGAAATAAATTTTATTTTGATAAAGTTATTTGGATTTAATAAAAGAGACTAATAATGAAAGGACTAATTCAACATAAAATAAGTAATTATATTTTTTCGATGATTGGTTGATTAGTTTACTTTAACACTTAAATGATTTACTCTAGCGCAAATTTTATACAGGCTATTTTTTAGTTGTTAAAAATTACCATTTTCTAACAAATTAATAATAGTTTTACAGTTTAAATTCTTCTTTATATATTACCAAAGACCATACAATGAATATTTTTTTTATTCCATCTTCTCTGAACTACATTATTTGAATTGGACGCGTACTCGATTGTATGGATAGTAGATCATTTTTGGTTTTAATGTCTATCAGTGGAACTAAAAGTAACTAGGCTCATATATTTAAGACTTAGCTCCACTAGTATTTATAAACCCTCACCGGCTTTCTAGTTTCTAATTCCAGACAAAGATCTCCACTGTACCAACACAACTAGTTACTCTTACCAACCCTTAGTGTTAGCGTCATAATAAAATGCAAGCATGATTTTTTTTTAAATAGTAAACTTAAAACAATAAATTAAGTTAAGTTCCATTAGATAATCTGATTTTGTTTTGTTTATTTAATTCAATAAAATTAGTTTTTGACTTATTTATGTAAAACGTAAGCGTACAATATTTAACCACTTCTAAAATAGTATCTTACATAAAGTACTCTTAAAAGAATACGGACGTTTATCTTTGTTAATATATCTTGAGCATTTAATATGATTGTTTATTTATAAGTTGTATTAAAGATTTCTTTTATCTAAACTAAGCAAAACTTGAATTTGATGTAGCAAGTCGTCTAGACAAATAATAAAAAAAATTACATAAAATCTATCTATCTATTATTTTGCTCGTGGTATGATAGAATGCTTTAATCATTTCTGGAGGGAATATTTTGATGTTGGACATACTGCTTGCGAATCATTTTATACTAACTTTACTGAAATCCACTTTCTTCCAAAAATAACTATCAATGTAAGGTAAATCAAGATAAACTCAATGTGAATTGTTAATATCTACACCAACTTCAACTTAACAAAATGGAGAAAGAAATATTTATTGTGAAGACTGAACCAGAAGATGACTTAAAATATATTCTTCATTTTGAAGATAAGTTTGAAATCAAGGTACATAGTTGTTAAAAAGTGTAAATTTATATTATTTATAATGTTCTCACGTATCAATAGCTGTTAGACTTATACCCCCATATGGACTGATTATGTTAATATTCTGAGAATGAGGAAGTTTAGATTTGAAAGCGATGTATTCATGTTTCTGTGGAAGGAGTGAGATAAACCATTGAAGTAAAACCAGCCCATTGCGAAATTATGTTAGGACAGTTTGACCAATGAAACGGGTACATTTGTAATAAAAATCTTCCAAACAATGACCTATCCTAAACAAGCGCACAGGCTGTTTAATTGTTCGTTTGGAATTTTCTAAAATACAAGATTTACTCACACATTTGGGCTGTTAATTAATTAATTGGAACAATTTTTAATGTATCGACCTTTTTGAAAATAGAACTAAAGTCTTCTTTTTAACATCCAAATGCTTTAAAAGACTCAAATAGTGCACATAACCTTCACACTTTGTCATATCGTCCTAGTTTTCTATCTTCAATCTTTCAAATTTGAGTTAGTCAATATTATACCTCCCTCCACCCTCCCCCTCTTTGTCTAAACATTATCTATGTTCATGCCAATGAGGCCTATATTCATTAAAATTAGCCTATTATGTTTTGTAAATGTCTGGTAACATGCTCTTTATGTTTTCCTAATCAACTTTGGTTAGTAAGATGTTTAGCTGTAATCTGAAATTTATGAGTTTTCTCTTGTTAGCTCTTTAAAACCCACATTAAACCATATTTTAAAATAGGTTGAATGCCAGTTTTCGCCAAAAGCAAACATATTGTGAGTTTTTGAACTCACCCTCGCATGTGCTTAGAGTGAGGATGTGAAACCTCGATACAACATTATATATATACCTAGTCTTTTGTACGGCACTACCACTAATATTTATACTTTCTTAAACATGTTCCTTACAGCATTATGCTCTGAAATTAGTTACATATAACTCTTTGATTTAAGTGTGAATAATTTATAATCCCTTTGTTTTATAACATGATCACTATAATTATATTATTGGTCAGTATAACTTTCTAAGATATAATAATTGATCACTATAAACAGGGTAAGTCTTGTACAAGTGTCAAAAACGGTTTCTTGTACCAGTAATTTTTATTAAATAGTGTAAGAAAATGACATTGTCATAAAGTTTTTCTTTGTGTATTTAAACTTTATTGAATAAATAAATACAGGCACTCACACTTGAAACTAAAATTAAATCTGACTAAAATTACTTGTATCAGTCATTCTCAATGATGTGTTTTATTAAATTTAAATAGTTTAGTATAATGTAGTTTCATTTTCTCTGTATTTTCCTTTTATCTGTTTATAAGCATTTGTGGCTCACAATAATTGCTGACCTCTGTAATATAACATGTTTCATATAAATGTCTATATTAAGAAATGTGTTAAGCATAACTCTGCATAGATAAAAAACTTTTGTTTTTTGTTTTCTGCTAGTCTGAAATTGATATTCCAATAAAATCAGAGGAGGATTTTAAAGAAGAATTTCATGATTATCAGGAACCAAAATGTAGTCCAGGGCCCATAACATTTCCTTCCATTAAAGATGAACTTCCTGTAAGTATACTTTATGGTAAATAGTTTTTCCCCTTATCATTTTATCCCTGCCTCACTGCTGGTTCAAACTAAAAGCAAAATAGATATTTTTGGTTCGTTTTGAAAAAGTAAAAGAATATTGCATTTTAAAATGAAATTCCTTATTGGATTTTAGTTAACTTTTACTATACTAAATGGTTTTTAATGTACAAATATTATTAACGTGTACATACACAGATACATTTATATTATTTTTAGTACCGCAACTTGCTAGTTATTTGTGTTATACATCTATATACTAATTATACTAATAGTTTTATATATGTTGAAGTCTATATTTAGATGAAGTGTACCCCCATTTGTGTAAAGGGAAAGGTGAAAACTTTATTTTTTAAAACCACCTTCGCCAATCCTGACCAAGAATCGAACCTTGATCCCCCCATCATCATCAGTTTAATCCTCATTACCTTACAATTATATTAACAAAGGTGTGTTTGTGTGTGTGTATCTATGTATGTTTGTATGTATGTATGTATGTATGTATGTATGTATGTATGTATATATGTATGTATATTTGTATGGTCTGACTTTAATAGGAATTCTGTTATTTTTAATCCGGAAACTAATTAGTATTACATAGAAATAAAAATATCACACTTATTTTTAAATCCATAATACATATGATTAATACCATAAAATGAAATTAAGTATATATTGGGAGTGAGTAATGGAATTTTATGAAAATTTTTTAGATTAAATTTATGGTTTATTAATCAAACAAGAGATATCTCTAGAATATTTAATTCTTGTGACCTATTATTAATATTTGGGTCGAAAGTGGCTTTTTCTATAAAAATTTGGTTAAATACTCTATTTAACCTTGATTGTATCTGAAGTCTTACCGTAACTGATTGAATTATAGATCCATTTTATAATCTACACCATAGTGGAACCAAACAAGGTAGCAGTCTTACCTTGACTGCTTACACTATGACCTTTTCTTTATAAGTAGGGAGCCAATCCTTTGGCACCAAATATGTTTAAAATTGTCAAGCTAAAGACATTAAACAAATGCAACTCGGGCACCAATCCTTTGGCACCAAATATGTTTAAAATTGTCAAGCTAAAGACATTAAAGACATGCAATTTAGGCACTGAGTAGGTACTTGGTAAACAATGCATAAAGTAGGCAATGTAGAAATAGTTTTACTACCTATTTTATTGCCTACAGACGATTCATGTTCTTTTGTGTGGTTTTTTATTTACCTCCACATTTCACTATTCTTTGAGTTTATACACATATTTTGTATTAATTACTTTTGATATGTTAGAGATAAAGTGGAATTTGGATTAAGTCTATCTACTTGTGTAGAGAGAGAATATAAAACCATATATTAAAAATACAGCTTACATACATTGGACTGGGATTTTAATTTCATCTCCCTATAATTGACGGTCCAGTCTACTGTGAGTGTGACGCCCTAGTCCAGTTGACCACCGATGTGGGTCGTGTCTTGTTAATCTCTAGACACTTTACTAGATTTCCTGTAGTAAAATGTGCTCTTTAATCCATTCACGGTAAGAATTGACTTCTGAAAGGTCTTTTTCACTACCATAAATATACTATATAGTAGGATACTGGTAGGAAAAAAGACCTTTCAGAGAGTAATTCCTATCGTAAATGGAATATATTTTCAGATAAAATTTTTTTTACATTCTGAAAAGCTGAATTCTACTTCACATGCTGTCAAAGATCAAATATTCAAATTTGCTTATTTCAATAAAGTTGAATGTTTCTCCTGCAATGGCACAGCTCCCTCCCAATATGTCTGCCATCTGTCTAATTGTCCTTCCAATATGTCTGCCGTCTCTCTAATTGTTCTTCTAAGATGTTTGCCATTGCTTCCATTGACCTATAACTAATTTACGTTCATCGGAACCCGTTGAACCATTGTCGATTTTCAAACCTGCTCCAAATATGTATGCCAATTTCTAAGAAATAGCACTCTCTTTAGGCATAAAATCCAATTCGTTTGAAAAATAGAGGCGCCAAAGCCAAAATAGGCAAAAACCAACTTAATAGGTAGCTCTAGGCATTATAAAATTAACATATTATATTCATATTATCATGAAATGCATGTATATATATCAACATCCTATGTTTTACGATCAAGGAAAATCAAAGGCAATATGCTATCCCTATTTATATGCTATACCAAAGTATAACCAAACAATGTAGTAGCAGTAATTTAACTGATTACACGATGATCCCATTTTAAACTTACATCATAGTAGAACCATTCTAGGTAAGATATTTCCTTTAAACATAAATCTATGGCTCTATTTTATAAGTTTTTCCTGATGGAACCAAGGAATATAGCGATATTAACTTGATTAATTACACTATGGCCCATTCTTATATTCCATAGTGATATAATGTACGGTAATCTTCCTGCCTCACGAGCTAAATGATGGGTACATATTTCACAATAAACACATATGTTTTTTCAACTAGCACTCAGATATCTACACCCTCATAGCTGGATATTAGTACTAAATGTAACTTTCATCTATGAATAAAAACAGCCAGATTTTTATAGCTTTATAGCTATACGTTTCCTTATATGCAAATGTAGTAACATATCCTCTATATTCTACTTTTATTATAGTTCCTATCATGTTAACTAAGGATATCCTGTATGATAATTAAAAATCATCAGTGATGTATGATGGATTACTCCATTTTGAATCAATGTTTATTTAATTGATTATAATTTTACTATAACTTACTGTCACTGTCTAATACTTTGAATATTTCATTATTTGGGTCTTTTTCTTTAAAAAAAACCACTTTAAATACCATAGCATTGTTGGCACTTTCTTATATATAAAATTGAGAAATAATTTTTTGTGGGGCATTTACAATTTATAATTTTGGTTTAGGTAGTCATCAATTTATAAAAATAAAAAGGATTGTTTGATGACTTGATTCAAAGGATGTATTTTTTTTATTGTAAACTTGTTTTTATTGAGGTCAGAATTTGCCGGAAAAAGTTAGTACATTTCCAAAATACCCTTTTTGTTTGATTTAAGATTTTATCCTCTTTAATATTATCGGAATCAATATCATTACGATATTAATATACATAAAGTTAAATATTTTAAAATTATGGGTTAATTAATTTAAATTTTAGTACCTTATTTTATGTTATAGCTTAAAGTTTGTGTATCACTTAATCACTCATTATTAATACTTTGTGTTGTACACAGTTTAAAATTATCCTTTTGTGAGTGTTCTTCATTAAGTATATTACAATACTTTACATAAATTAGATTATAGTGCTGATTGATGTTTTCCTCAGACTATGATATTGCTTAAAACCTTTAATAAGATATTGTGAAGAAATGTCTCCCATACTATTTTACTATTTATGTATTAACATTTTGTTATGTTTGTAACTATTTCATTCATATATATTGGCAGGTAAAAACACTATATATATATATATATACTAGAGGGTTTAGGATGAAGGTTGTAATTAAGAGGTTGTGTAACCGGATTTATGAGGAGATGGTGTGAAAAAACCTTTCGGGATAAACCACCCTCAATTAACTTGCCTGGGATACGAATTCCTCAATTAACTTGCCTGGGATACGAATTCCGATTTCCCCTTCTTTGGCAGGCGAGTCTACTTCGAGAGCAATACCTTAGGGCTTGTGGCCACCAAATAATGCCACAGTGTACCTTAAAAGATTTAAAAAATGTATATTCCAATGTAACAAGATGGTTTTGGAACATAGCTTTAAGAGAAATATTTAACCAAATAACTTTTTAGTTTGATTGGATATGTTTAATTATTTTTTTAAACATTTTATTCATGTTGTTTCCAAGTCTGATTATACTCTTAATTAATTCATGTATACTTTTACAGATTACTACATTATGCGACTGATTTTTAAACTTACTGTAGTAATTAATTCCTTTTATTACAGAAACACCCAGGAAACTTGATATTATCAAGCCTAACAGGTCAATGCAGGACCTCTCAAACTATAAACAAAGGTCTAGTATCAGACTCTACTACAAATAAAAAAAATGGAGCCCCACAAGAAGATAATTTTTATAAGCAGGCTAAGGGTAGAAGTAAAGGTTTAAAACATGGAATAACCAGAGTAAAGAAGGAATGTGAAGAAGAGGGCTGTTCTAAATGGGTACAGAAGGGTGGAAAATGTAAGAAACATGGAGTGAAGCCTATTATAAAGGAATGTGAAGAAGAAGGCTGTTCTAAATTGGCTAAGAAGAGGGGTAAATGTATGAAACATGGAATGAAGCCTTCTATAAAGGAATGTAAAGAAGAAGGCTGTTCTAAATGGACTAAGAAGGGTGGAAAATGTTGGAAGCATGGAGGGAATTATGATATTAGGAGATGTGAGGAAGAAGGGTGCTCTAAACATGCAGTGAGGGTTGGTAAATGTTGGAAACATGGTGGGAGAAGTATCAAGAAGAGATGTGAAGAAGAAGGGTGCACCAAACAGGGTCAGAAGGGTGGTAAATGTATGAAACATGGAGGGAATAATTATATTAAGAGATGTGTGGTAGAAGGGTGCACCAAACAAGGTCAGAAGGGTGGTAAATGTATTAAACACGGAGGGAATAATTATATTAAAAGATGTGTGGAAGAAGGGTGCACGCAACAGGCTAGGAAGGGTGGTAAATGTTAGAAACATGGAGGAAATCATGCTATTAAGTTACTTAACGTGGAAAGGTGCTCTAATTATGCTCAGTGTAGAGGAAAATGTGTTTCGCATGGAGGATACTATGATAAGTCAACTCGTTAAGATAAAAGTTTAACTTTTGCTCTTAAGGGAAGCATAGACATTAAACGAGGAGTGGGCCTATATAATAAAACAATTAAGAAGAGAGGTACTTTGAATTCCTTAAAATTAGAAGGTAATTGAACACACACACACACACATATATAAATATATATATGTTCCGAGGTTAAGGGAGAGAGTGTCCATACTCATTTACTATGTAATCAATTTTTGTAACTGAATGACGTTTTTATGGCTATTAGGAGTCTTATCTAATTACAAATAAATAATTGCTAAAAAAATTATCGTTATATTTATTAAATTAAGGTGGCCACAGACAGAAAATAGGGTGCACCGAGCATAGTAAAAAAATATAATGAAAATAGTCAGGAATTTGACAAATTAACAGTTAAAAATAGGTACTATCTACATTATCAAAAGAAAATAAATTACAATATTTCACAGCATTTCCATTGACCTGGGAAACCGGGAAAAGTAAGGGAATTTGCTTGGTCGGGAAATAATCGGGGAATTTTGTAAAATATCTGGAAATTTATTTTAGATTTACTAAAAAAATATTATTTTGTTCTCAATACTCTACCTCTAAATCCTTTAACACATTGTTCTTGATGGTCATATTGGATTTTATTATAGATAGAATAAATTAAAAAATAATCTGTACTGCAACTATTTTAAACTTTGATGGCATTACACATTACACATTTATTATGTAACTATCGTCATCATCTCAAGTGTTTTATCAACAACGAATATTTTATTTTCATTTAATAACAGCTACATGAAAATTCATATTGAATCAAAAAATAGATAATCTAATAATTTATAAAATTATATAGATGATATAATAATATATAAAATTATAAAGTGTTGCAAGAAGTGCAGAAATTTTACCATGGGCTGGTCAGGAATTTTGTTTAGAAGTGAACGATGAAAAGACTAAGTATATGTTCACACATAGAACACAGATTGAGGACGATAATTTAGAAATTATTGTGAACCAAATATTGTTTGACAAGGTGTAATAAGTTGGACTAGAGTGAGTTATCTCAAGATAGGGATGGGGTGTAATGAGAAGGACTGAATAGATTAACTTAAGATGTCCTGTTGAAGTTATAATATATAATGGCACTTGCAAGCCTAACAAACCGATATAGTTAAGCTATGACAGAAGGGAGCGCAAGTGTAATTACAGTTTATATAGAATTAAAAATCCTTGGTCAAAATAAATAAATTATTTCTCCAGTAGTAACATAGAGCTTAGTTTTATGCACATGCTAATATCAACAGATCTTGAATATATGTTGAAGGTGTCTTTGGAATTTTCTCAAAAGTTTTTCTCTCTATTTAAAAAGTTTTGACAAAATTCCAGGACACCTTTGACATATATTCAAGATCTGTTGATATTAGCATGTGCATAAAACTAAGCTCTATGTTGCTACTGAGGAAATATTTGATTTATTTTGGCCAACAAATTGTAACGCTATGAAAACTAAAAAATTACTCGTGCTGCCTTCTGCCAAACCCTACACCGTATATCCCTGAAATAGTCCAAATCAAATCAAATAGTCCAAGTCCCTCAAAACTTTCCAATGTGCGTGATGACTTTGGAAGCATGGTATAGAATTGCATCCACTGATTCTTAAATGAGACCAAATTACCCTTTTTATTGCTAACAAACCAGTAAAGAGGTGAAATAAGCCCAATGAAAATGTACTTGAAAAAAAGGCTGCATGACCAAAAAATTAATTTCAAATTACTTTGCAATAAAAAATTAATCATATATATATATATATACACACAAATATATATAATTGTTCTATATTAAAATAGCCCTATATTGATTGTTAATAGTAAAATTATATTGCATATACAAACTTAGTCGACACCACATAGTATTAGGACATTTTGCAATTATTCTTTCATAAATGAAACCAGGATTGTAAATTGTCATCTGTCAGACAGCTTTGATATTTCAATCTTATAATGTTAATTTAAGAAAAATTTGTAAACCCCTTTTTCACTTTCTTTCTCTAAATTTTGTTTTATTTGATCTACTGTTTGACCAACTTTGTAATAAATAAATAGCTTTTAATACAAATACATTAATGATAAAACACGAATCTAGATTTCCTACCGTCAGGTTTATATTTATATATTGTGGAGCTTTTTCTTCTTTTACTTATGGTTTATTTTAACTGTCCCATGTTTAGGCACTAATTGATGAGTTATGAACTAATATGGTTTGATATGCACGCGGATAAAAGCCGTTATAAGGTTTATAAAATAATGAGGTTTATTTATCTCACTTTTTTTATCACTCGCCCCTCGTTTAGGCCACGTTTTATAATATTATCCTATAAATACACATTTATGAAGTTAACATTCTTTTAATTCAAAATCTCCGTTTATTTCAATAGAAAATAGATCATGTCATCGACAAACTACATACGCGGCCGATAGCACGATCGTAGGGATCCCGGACAGGCGTTACAGACCGACTATATCAAGGACTGGACTCCTAGTGAGATTCTATTGCCCCATCTATCGTGTATATCTATTGCTCATGGAACCTTCCAGAAGCTTCTGTATAGAAAAATAAAATATTAAAAAACATGTGGATGGAGGTAGAATGTTCGAGAACAGGAAGCTGGCTCAAATTACGGTTTAGAAATGCATATTGTTCTTCTTAGGAAAGAAAGTTAAATTTATTTACTTTATAAAGATTATAAGTCGTCCTTCTGACTCTACTGGTCCAATGTCATGCACTCTGGCGTCATTGCCAGTGGCTCTTGTGGCTTCTTGGAAGAAGAAGTGCTTTAAGCGCCACGTAATAGATTATATAATTTAAATAAAATAAAATACTTTTATAAAATTAAGACGATATTATTGTAAATGCTCTCACATATTCCTTAGGGGCAAGCCAGTAACATTACAATATATATATTGTAATGATGATGTTCTGGGCCCCTCTCGGTTATTTGAAAGGTCATGAATAAAGTATATTTTTCTTTAAAAACATATATGTAGATATATTTTTTTAATACTTCATCTATGGGTGACTAGTTAAAATTAAACGATTTAATTTTCAATACAAACTTCACTCACCCTTTTGAGGGAGAAGGAAAGGTTTGTGACCCCGCGTTCCTTATATCAATCTCTTCCGTTTGCGCCCCTCCCCCATCCCCCCTCAGTGAGTTTGGTACATTTAATCTGGACCACGTTGTATAGAATTTATAAAATCTGTTTGATTATATGTAGCATATGTGGATTTATGGTGTACCAGCTGCTTGGATGCTAATGAAAATGGTTCATTTGAATTTTTGGGCTTGTATACAATCTGATCTTTGTGTATAAAATGTATAATGTATATTTTTCACAATATGCAGTAAATAACTAAAATCTCAAATATCTATTATTAATTTTTTCACATTTTGAATTCCTTCCCTCACCCATGCGTATAACCTGGACGGGTATTAAGATGATGTGTTAATAAAATAATTCTCCGCACCCCCTAATGGCAAGGCATCCCTTTAAGAAATGAGTATAGTTTTCTTTAACAGAGAATATCTGCCATGGGATTTTAAATGTATCAAACATTTTATTGCTGAACACTTAATAAACAAACATTGGAATAAAAGAGGACGACTATGTACAATTGTGTGTCTTTTTCCAACACCTGATTAGTGATATAAACATCTAAAACTAATTTTGAAATATTAGGTCTTATTAAAACAAACTAATTACTACCACATTATCTGTCAAACCATAATATGCATGAAAAATCAAGGGAAAAGAAACTTCTATTTTATTTAAAAACTAAATAAATACATACATAAAAACTCACATATACATATATAATCATGCCACTCCCTTATGGTGTTGGCAAGAAACTGTAAAGATATCTTCATAATTAATCCTTCCTCACCAACTTCCTTCACACTTCCATATCCTTGTATACACCTTTAGTAGAAGTAGTAACGTTTATAACCTCCAGATAAGGCCTTACCTATGTAAATTGGACAGTATAAAGGATGTTGTAAGTAGTTACCATAGGAATTATATTAGTTTTTTTCAACCGTTTCCAAAATATAGAATTAAGTGTTGAGCGAGATATATGTTATCTGTGCCTCAACCTTGTATACAAACAAAACTTGATTTATAATTGTGGACAAAGGAATATAAAAGGCGTTCAGTTGAATATAATTTATATCCCAAGCTTTTAATTAAACACAAACGAACCTTGTATTTAGAACCAGGGAGATCAACTACGTTTCAACCTTGTCCCAACCTTGTAAATAATGTATAAACAAACCTAGCCCCCGCCCCAACAATCGACCAAGGGAACAATTCTCTCTTGAGCATGCTCAAACCTTGTAAATAATATATAAACGAATCTTGTATTTAGAACCAGGGAGATCAACTACGTTTCAACCTTATCCCAACCTTCTAAATAATGTATAAACAAACCTAGCCCCCACCCCAACAATCGACCAAGGGAACAATTCTCTCTTGAGCATGCTCAAACCTTGTAAATTATATATAAATGAACCTTGTATTTAGAATCCAGTAGATGGTCGCGAAACACCATCTTTTTTTTTAATGCTCTTTAGCAAGGCTTTCTTGACTAGGGTGAAGCCCCGCCCCTAATATGTAGACAACCAATCACTTAACATGGTCTCACTAGTTGTCACTTGAAACTCACTGATATCTACATTCTATCAAACCAGATTGGTTACTTCGACACTCTTTTACGTCCAAGGAAATACTCATGAATGGATTTACATCTAGCTAGAATAACTTTGAAAAAAAAAATGTTCCTACACAATTAATTTACTAAAAAAAATTAAAGGTTGGTAGGTTTAAATTTAGGTCAAACTCGTTATACAAACCCATACTATTTTAAAATTGTAATTAGAACTCGAAAATACTATCTAACATTATTGTGTTATTGATTATAAGGCTGCAGTGTTTGGTTGTAATTACAGTTTCCTTACAGAAGGTGTTCAGGAAACTACCCTAATAATGAATAAACTGTATTCAATTTTGTTGCCCAATTATTTCCATGACGTTAACAATAAAGTTGTAACCAATAACCAAACTTTTTTATAACTCATTTTCTCCCTATGCTAAAATAACTACAACCAAATGTGTAAATTTGCCACCTTAATTAAATCAAATAACCCTTTTTTTAAATTGTGTAAAACATTTAAAAAAATTTGTTCACAATAGAATAACAAATTGGAGAAGCCCTAAGAAGAGTCTGTGAGGAGGGGACCTTATTGGAAGAGGTCCTTTGGTACAAATAAAATTTATCAAACACATCCTTGGGAGGAAATGTATTTTGCAAGACGTCATAGAAGGCAAGTTTGATGGAAAGAATAACTTAGGAAGGATGATTAACATTTTGGATGACTTGAAGGAAGAAAGAAGTTTCTGAGAACTGATGGAAGAGGTATAGGAAAGAGCGCATTGGTGGTCTAAGTTCACTGACGACAGAAATAGACAGAACACGAAACAATCACAATGGCTCCAGTTAATAGGGTAAATGGGAAAAAAGCCTGAACCTAAGGTGGTACACTTATTTTGACATGTTATTTCACAGCGTTAAAAGATTTTAGAGTGATTGTGATATAGTAGAGTCCTTAGTGTGTCATCAATAAAATAATGGTTCATATCGTATGTTTGGTTTTTGAGATAATATTTCTGAATGTGTAAAAGAATCTAAAAACTTTCAATAAAACCCGTTCTTTTTCTAAAACTCTTGTTTGTTTGCTAAAGTTAGATCAAATATCAAAGGGCACTTAAAAAATAAGAATTTGGCCTTAAAAAATACCATTTCTTTTTATAGTAAGAATAGTTTTGCAGTTTAAATTCTTCTTCATATATAACCTAAGTTCATACAATGAAATTGATATAGTTCCAACTTCTCCGAACTACAGTATTTGAATTGGGCGCGTACTCGTATGTATAGATAAGAGATCATTTTTGGTTTTAATGTCTAATCAGTGGAACTAAAAGTAGCAAGGCTCATATATCTTATACTTTGCTCCACTAGTATTTTTAAAGCCTCACCGGCCTTCTAATTTCTAATTCCAGACAAAGATCTCCACTCTACCAATACAACTAATTACTCTTACCAACCCTTAGTGTTAGCGTCGTAATAAAATATAAGCATGATTTTTTCTATAAATCGTAAACTTAAAACAATAAATTAAGTTAAGTTCCGTTAGATAATCTTATTATTTTGTTTTGTTAATACAATAAAATAAAGTTTTGACATATTTAAGTAAAACGTAAGCGTATGATAATTAACCACTTCTAAAATATCATTCTACATAAAGTATTCTTAAATGAATACGGACGGTGATCTTAGTTAATATATCTTGGGCATTTGATGTGTTTGTATTATTTAGAAGTTGTATTAATTTTTTCTTTATTGTAAACTAAGCAAAATTTGTAATTACGGGGCTAAATAATAAATACATAAAAACTATCTTTCTTCTATTTTGTGGATGGTTAGATAGAATGCTTTGATCACTTCTGGAGTGAATTTTTTAATGTTGGAAACACTGCTAATAAATCTTTTAATACTAGCTTTACGAACTCTATTTCGTCCAAAAAATAACTATTAATGTTTAGGTAAATCCAGTTAAACTCAATGTGAGTTGTTAATATCTACACCAACTTCATCTTAACAAAATGGAGAAAACAATATTTACTTTGAAGACTGAACCAGATGACGACTTGAAGTATATTCTTCATTATGAAGAGAAGTTTGAAATCAAGGTACAACATTATTAAAATGTGTAAATTAATATTATTTTTAATGTTCTCACGTATCACTAACTGTTAGACTTGTACCCCCATATGGACTGATTATGTTAATATTCTGAGAATGAGGAAGTTTAGATTTGAAAGCGATGTATTCATATTTCTGTGGAAGGAGTGAGATAAACCATAAAGTAAAAACAAGTCTATTGCGAAATAATGTTAGGACAGTTTGACCAATGAAACAAGTCAATTTGTAATAGAAATCTTCCAAAAATTTACCAAAACTATGACCTATCCTAAACAAGCGTACAGGCTGTTTAACTTCGTTTGGAATTTTCTAAAATACAAGTTGTACTCACACATTTGGGCTGTTAATACAATTAATTGATTGTAACAAGTTATAAATTATCTAGCCTTTTGTAAAATAGAAATGAAATCTCCTTCTTAACAACCAAATGCTTTTGAAGAATGAAATAGTGCTCATAACCTTCACACTTTGTCATATCTTCCTAGCTTTCTATCTTCAATCTTTCAAATATGAGTTAGTCAATATTATGCCCCCCCCCTCCCCTCTGCTTTCGCTTTGTCTAATCATTATGTATGTTCATGACACTCTAAGGCCTATATTCATTAAAATTAGCCTATTTTGTTTTGTGAATGTTCGGTAACATGATCTTATGTTTTCTTAATCAACTTTGGTTAGTAAGATGTTTAGTTATAATCTGAAAGTTATGATACTAATATCTATAACTTCTAAAACATGTTCCTTACAACATTATGTTCTGAAATTAGTTACATATAACTCTTTGATTTAAGTGTGAATAATTTATAATCCCTTTGTTTTATAACATGATCACTATAATTATGTCATTGGTCACTATAATTTTCTAAGATCTAATAATTGATCACTATAAATAGGGTAAGTCTTGTACAAGTGTCAAAAATGGTTTCTTGTACCAGTAATTTTTAGCCAATTAAAATTGAATGTGACTAAAATTACTTGGATCAGTAATAATCAGTGATGATGTGTTTTATTAAATATAAATAGTTTAATATAATGTAGCTTCATTTTCTCTATATTTTCCTATTATCTGTTTATAAGCAATAGTGGCTCACAATAATTGCTGACCTCTGTATTATATAATGTTTCATATAAATGTCTATATTAAGAAATGTGTTAAGCATAACTCTGCTTAGTTAAAACACTTTTGTTTTTTGTTTTCTGCTAGACTGAAATTGATATTCCAATAAAATCAGAGGAGAATTTTAAAGAAGAATTTAATGATTATCAGGAACCAGAATGTATTCCAGTGCCCTTAACTTTCCCTCCCATTAAAGAAGAACTTCCTGTAAGTATACTTTCTATTAAATAGTTTTTTCCCCCCCATCATTTTAACCCTGTCTTACTGCTGGTTCAAACTAAAAGCAAAATAGATATTTTTACTTGGTTTTGAAAAAATAAAAGAATATTACATTTTAAAATGATATGCATTATTGGATTTTATTTAAAATAATCCATAGGAAATGGTTTTTAATGATACAAATGGTATTAACGTGGACGCACTTTCTTACTCATTGTTTTATCCTACATACAAATTATTTAGCTAATCTAATATGTTCACATTTATTTCTCAAACTATTGTTATTAACTTTACATAGATTATTAACACAGTTCACATTTCTTTATTATTAATATAAATGTATGGTTAATATGAGGTTTTCGTCAAAAAAAACTTAAAATCAATTTATTTTTATGATATATGAATTAGATGAAAATAAAATTATCATTGTTGACCAAATGCCATAGCACTATGATAGTTTCATAATAAATGTGTAATAAGTAACGCATAGTCCAAAGAAATAACATAATAATCACCACTTGTTTCAATCCTGTTGCTATATCAGTTTGTTAAATTGTCTCCATCTACATTCTTCCACCATTCTTCCTCGTTTTCTATTTTCCATTTCTCACCTCTCGCTGTTATATTTTCTGATATATCTGCTCTTTCAGGGTCCCCTATGTGATCATATCATTCTAAGATATACCTTGCCACTAATTGCCTTTGTATGTCCATTACGTTTATGCAATTTCGGTCTCTCTTCTATTCATTTTATTCATGTTGTTTCCAAGTTTGATTACACTCTTAATTAATTCAGATATACTTTTACAGATTACTAAAGTAAGCGACTAGTTTTTAAACTTACTATATTAATTAATTCTTTTAATTACAGAAACACCCAGGAAACTTAATATTATCAAGTCCAACAGGTCAATGCAGGACCTTTCAAACTATAAACAAAGGTCTAGTATCAGACTCTACTACAAATTAAAAAAATGGAGCCACACATGAAGAAATTTTTTATAAACATGCTGAGGATAGAACTAAACGTTTAAAACATGGAATAACCAAAGTAAAGAAGGAATGTGAAGAAGAGGGCTGTTCTAAATCGGCCCAGAAGGGTGGTAAATGTGTTAAACATGGAGGTAATCATTTTATTAAGTGATATGAAGAAGAAGGGTGCTCTTAAACAGGTAGTGAGGGTTGGTAAATGTTGGAAACATGGAGGTAAATATGATATTAAGAGATGTGAAGAAGAAGGGTGCTCTAAACATGCAGTGAGGGTTGGTAAATGTGGGAAACATGGAGGGAATCTTGCTGTTAAGAAATGTGAAGAAGAAGGGTGCTCTAAACAGGCAGTTGAGGGTTGGTAAATGTTGGAAACATGGAGGTAAATATGATATTAAGAGATGTGAAGAAGAAGGGTGCTCTAAACAGGTAGTGAGGGATGGTAAATGTAATAAACATGGAATGGAATCCTGCTGTTAAGAAATGTAAAGAAGAAGGCTGTTCCAAATGGGCTAAGAAGGGGGGTAAATGTATTAAACATGGCGGTATTCTTGTTAATAAGAGATGTGAAGTAGAAGGGTGCTCTAAACAGGTAGTGAGGGTTGGTAAATGTTGGAAACATGGAGGTAAATATGATATTAAGAGATGTGCAGAAGAGGGGTGCTCTAAACAAGCAGTGAGTTTTGGTAAATGTTGGAGACATGGAGGGAATCTTGCTGTTACGAAATGTGAAGAAGGGTGCCCAAAACAAGTATTGAGTTTTGGTAAATGTATTAAACATGGAGAGAATCATTCTATTAAGAGATGTAAAGAAGAAGGGTGCTTTAAACAGGCAGTGAGGGTTGGTAAATGTTGGAAACATGGAGGGAATCGTGCTGTTAAAAAATGTGAAGAAGAACGGTGCCCAAAACAAGCAGTGAGTAATGGTAAATGTATTAAACACGGAGGGAGACGTGTCAGAAGAGTGTAGAAGAAGGGTGCACACTACAGGCTAAGAAGGGTGGTAAATGTATTAAACATGTATGGAATCATGCTATTAAGAGATGTGAAGAAGAAGGGTGCCGGAAACAGGCATTGAGGGCTGGTAAATGTTGGAAATATGGAGGGAGGTATATTCAGAAGAAATGTGTGGAAGAAGGGTGCAACAAACCGGCTAAGATGCGTGGTAAATTATGGAAACATGAAGGGAATCATGCTATTAAGTTATGTAAAGTGTAAAGGTGCTCTAATTATGCTCAGTGTAGAGAATATTTAATTTCGCATAGAGGATACTTTGATAAGGCCACAAGTTAAGATGGAAGTTGCAGCATGAATCCACATAGTATTAGGACATTTTGCAATTACTCTTTCATAAATGAAGCCAGGATTGTATATTGTTATCTGTTAGACAACTTGGATATTTCAATCATATAATGTTAATTTAAGAAAAATGTGTAAACCCCTTTTTCACTTTCTTTCTCTAAATTTTGTTCAATTTGATCATAATGTTTGAATATATATATATATATATATATATATTGTAATGATGATGTTCTGGGCCTCTCTCCGTTATTTGAAAGTATATTTTTCTTTAAAAACCAATATGTAGATATTTTTTTTAATACTTCATTATGGATCACTAGTCAAAATTGAACGATTTCATTTTCAATACAAACTTCACTCGTCCTTGCATCAAAAGTAAATTTATTCGGGAACTTGATAAAATCTTAACAAAATGAACGATTCTTTACTTAGACACACATTAAGTAATGTAAAATTTTAACTTTGTTCTTTAATTGGTAAGAATTTATGAGATGGATATGTATGATTGTTAAATGAAATAAATGTGTGTTAAAAGTTTCTCCGAGCATAAATATGAAAAATGTGTAAACCCCTTTTTCACTTTATTCCCTAAATTTTGTTCAATTTGATCAACCGTTTTGACCACCTTTGTTATAAATCAATAGCTTTTGATATAAATACATGAATTCTAAAACATGAATCGAGATTTCCCACAATCAGGGTTTTATATATATATATTACATATATTGATAAATATTTATATATATAGTTATATTGTATATATATTTACATATATAGTTATATTGTATATATATATATATATTGTAATGTGATGTTCTGGGCCCCTCTCCGTTATTTGAAAGGTCATGAATGAAGTATATTTTTCTTTAAAAACCAATATGTAGATATTTTTTTTAATACTTCATCTATCTATGACTAGTCACAATTGAACGATTTCAATTTCAATACAAACTAACCTCACCCTTGTATCAAAAGAAAATGTATTCGGGAACTATATAAAATCTTAACAAAATGAATGATTTTCTCTTACACACACATAAGGTAATGTAACATTTTAACTTTTTCTTTAATTTGGTAAGAATTTATGAGATGGATATGTATGATTGTTAAATGAAATAAATGTGTGTTAAAAGTTTCTCCGAGCATAAACAAAACTTGACACTCGTTAATATTATTCTTAAATAAGTTTATGTAGACTAATATAATTATACTTCCTATAAGCTACCTTATTTCATTATATTTATTGAATTTTCAATATAATATGATTTCTGAAACCATTATACAAGACAATAGTCAACTTTAAATATGTTTTGTCTTGGAGTAATGTAAAAAACATGGATGATAATTTTTACATATATCAAAAGATTTTCCTCGTATTTTTAGAATATTACCTTTAACAGAGAATTTTGATTCTTTCAAAGTAATTTTTTCTTCGCCTAATTGTGGTATATAACTATTCTATTTTAAAACAATAACCCTTTTATTCACCAGAGAAATATTTTCTCACAAAAACATTGAAATAGACCGTTACATCTGTCCCCTCACAATCGAGCAGACGAAAAACTTCAACGGCCCACTTTGTTCCTTTGTGATGGGTGTGTATTGGTCCTTCATTGGTAGTATAGATAATAATAGGCTAAACGCCGAAATATGGTTACGCTAATGTATTTGGATTGGAGGATGCATCTAGAGGAAATACATTTAAATTTGCATGGAGAGAAGATGATAAAACCATCAGAAAATGTATCAGATTAAGATAACGTTGGCTTGGTTACCACTAGTTCAATGTAACGTGAGTCAAACAATTTAAACCACGTGAATGAATGTTCAATTCATATTGTTTTAATAAACACACTTACATAATTATTATTCTAAGATAGGTGTCAGTTATAGCTACTTTTTAAAATTATAAAATCTGTCTAATATAACCATATACTTTTTTTTAAGCTGAAAATATGTAATTTTTTGTTCACTTAACTCTTAAATATACCTTTTCTACTAACTCTAATAGTAACATATATGTCAGTCCAATAAACGAAAGAGAAAAAGAAAACTATTAAATTTCTTCTTCAATTCGGGATTAACTATTGTTTTAAATACATTCAACAATTTATATTTATATAAAAACCAAACATTACCATCCCTTTTAGCACGTTGCATGATAACTACCCCTATGTACAACCCTACGGTGGCACTGTGAGAAGGAACATTGTTATTATAGACCTTGAGCAGTAAAGTGTTTGAATCCTGGAGTATTGGGCGGGGGTGGTAATGAGGAATCAATTGAGGGTAGACTTATATTTATTGAAGATAATGATATATAAATTACTGCATTCAGACAAATCAAAAACTAACGCGTGCCGCAAAATATTATAGGTAGAAATATACCTCGTGAGATGCTTATTGAACTGAGTTTGAATCTCTATACCGAGGAAACTCCGATATAGTGGTTTGATTTATGTTCTCCAGTATATAGTCGCGAAACATTCATCTTGTTTTTATGCTCTTTAGTAAGTCTTTCTTTACTAGTGTGAAGCTGCACCTCTATTATTTAGACAACCAATCACTTCACATGGTCTCACTAGTTGACACTTGAAACTCACTGATCTCTACATTCTATCCAACCAGCCTGGTTAACCCGACACTGTTTTACGTCCAAGGAAATATGCAAGCGAGGATTTAGATCTGGCTAGAAACTTTGAAAAAAAAAAAGTTCCTACACAACTGATGGAAAGAGTATAGGAAACAACGCATTGGTGGTATAAATTCACTGACAAGGGAAATGGACAGAACACAAAACAATCACAATAGCTCCAGCTAATAGGGTAAATGGGAAACAAGCCTGAAGCTAAGGTGGTACATTTATTTTAACATATTATTTCGCAGCTTTAAAAGCTGTGGGGTGTTTGTGATATAGAAGAGTCCTTAGCTTATCATCAATCAAATAATGGCTCATATCGAATGTTTGGTTACTGAGATAATAAGTCTGAATATATAAAAGAAGCTAGAAACTTTCAATTAAACCCGTTATTTTTCTAAAACGTTTGTTTATTAAAGTTAAAACACATATCAAAGGGTACTTACAGTTAAGAATTTGGCCTTAAAGTTTAACCAGTCGAGATTTGGTTGGATTGGGTTGGTTAGATTATGAGATATGGTTAGTAGCTTTTAATGAATGCAGTTCACACACAACATACAGGGTCAGCTGCTCTACATTGTCACATTATAAAAGTAATTGTAAGTTTTAATTTATTATAAATTATGAGATAGAACCCAATAAATATCTAGACATTAATTATGTGATTGAAATAAATTCTATTATTGATGAAGTTATTTGGATTTGATAAATTAGACTCATATTGAACGGGCTATTTCAACCTAAAATAAGTAATTAAATTGGTTTGATGCATAGTTGAATATTTTACTTTAACACTTAAACGTTTTACTATAGTGCTAATTTTAGAGAAGCTTTTTTTTTCAGTTGTAGACCCAGTTGAAATATACCATTTTCTCTTAATAGTAATAATAGTTTTGCAGTTTAAATGCATCTTCACATTTTACCAAAGACCATACAATGAAATTGTTTTAGTTCCAACTTCTCTGAACTACAGTATTTGAATTGTGCGCGTACTCGTATGTATAGATACTAGATCATTTTTGGTTTTAATGTCTATCAGTGGAACTAAAAGTAGCAAGGCTCATAAATCTTAGACTTTGCTCCACTAGTATTTACGCTTACCAACCCTTAGTGTTAGGGTCGTAAAAATTACAAGCATGATTTTTTTTAAATCGTAAATTTAAAACAATAAATTAAGTTATGTTCCATTAGTTAATATGATTTTTTTGTTTTTTCTGTTCGTTAAAATTAAGTTTTGACTTACTTATTTAAGTAAAACGTAAGCGTATGATATTTAACCACTTCTAGAATAGTATCCTACATAAAGTACTCTTAAAGGAATACGGACGATGATCTTTGTTCATATATCTTGGGCATTTAATGTGTTTAATTATTTAGAAGTTGTATTAATGATTTCTATAATGTAAACTAAACAAAACTTGTATTTTATGTGGCAAGACGTCGTAACCCAATAGTAAAAAAATACATATTACCTATCTATCTATTATTTTGCTGGTGGTAAGATAGAATGCTTTGATCACTTCTGGAGGGAATTTTTTTATGTTGGAAATACTGCTAATGAATCATTTAATACTAAATTTACTGAAATCTATTTCGTCAAAAAATAACTATGAATGTTTAGGAAAATCCTGATAAACTCAATGTGAGTTGTTAATATCTACACCAACTTCAAATTAACAAAATGGAGAGAGAATCATTTACTGTGAAGACTGAACCAGAAGACGACTTGAAATATATTCTTCATTATGAAGAGAAGTTTGAAATCAAGGTACTACGTTTGTAAGATGTTATTTATAATTAGTTAGTTATGAGTTTGCTCTTGTTAGCTCTTTAAAACCCACAATAAATTACATCTTAAAATAGGTAGAATTCCAATTTTCGCTAAAAGCAAACATATTGTGAGTTTTTGAACTCACCTTCTCATTTGTTTGGAGTGAGAATGTGAAACCTCGATACAACATTATATATATATATATATATATACCCAGTCTTTTGTACGGCACTACCTCTAATATCTATACTTTCTCAAACATGTTCCTTACAACATTATGTTCTGAAATTAAGTTACATATAACTCTTTGATTTAAGTGTGAATAATGTATAATCCCTTTGTTTTATAACATGCTCTCTATAATTATATCATTTGTCACTATAACTTTCTAAGATCTAATAATTGATCACTATAAACATGATAAGTCTTGTATAAGTGTCAAAACCGGTTTCTTGTACCAGTAGTTTTTAGTCGATAACTTGAGAAAATTACATTGTCATAAAGTCAATTTTAGTGAATTTATACTTTAATGAATAAATAAAAACACACACACGTCAATTTAAATTGAATGTGACTAAAATTACTTGGATCAGTCATAATCAGTGATGTGTTTTATTAAATATAAATAGTTTAGTATAATGTAGTTTCATTTTCTCTGTATTTTCCTTTTTTCTGTTTATAAGCAATTGTGGCTCACAATAATTAATGACCTCTGTAATATAACATGTTTCATATAAATGTCTATATTAAGAAATGTGTTAAGCATAACTCTGCATAGTTAAAAAACTTTTGTTTTTGGTTTTCTGCTAGTCTGAAATTGATATTCCAATAAAATCAGAAGAGAATTTTAAAGAAGAATTTCATGATTATCAGGCACCAAAATGTAGTCCAGGGCTCATAACATTCCCTCCCATTAAAGAGGAACTTCCTGTAAGTATACTTTATGTTAAATAGTTTTTTCCCCCATCATTTCAACCCTGCTTTAATGTTGGTTCAAACTAAAAGCAAAATAGATATTTTTGGTTGGTTTTGAAAAAGTAAAAGAATTTTGCATTTTAAAATGAAATTTCTTATTGGATTTTATTTAACTTTTACTATACAAAATGGTTTTTAATGTACAAATATTATTAACATGTACATACACCGATACATTTATACTTATTTAGAAATGCAACTTGCTAGTTATTTGGGTTATACATCTATATACTAATTATGATAATGGTTTTATAGATGTTGAAGGCTATATTTAGATGAAGTGTACCCCCATTTGTGTAAAGGGATAATGGTAAAATTTATTTTTTTAAACCACCTTCGCCAATCCCGACCAAGATTCGAACCTTGATCCCCCCATCATCATCAGTTTAATCCTCATTACCTTACCATTATATTAACATAAGTGTGTGTATGTGTATGTATGTATATTTGTACGGTATGAATTTAATAGTAATTCTGTTATTTTTAATCCGGAAACTAATTAGTATCACATATAGAATTAAAAATATCACACTTATTTTTAAATCCATAATACATATGATTAATACCATAAAATGAAATTAAGTATACATTGGGAGTTAGTAATGGAATTTTATGAAAAATTTTTAGATTAAATTTATGGTTTATTAATCAAATAAGAGATATTTCTAGAATATTTAATTATTTTGACTTATTATTAATATTTAGGTCGAAAGTGGCTTTTTCTATAAAAATTTAGTGAAATACTCTATTTAACCTTGATTGTATCTGAAGTCCTACCGTGACTGATTACATTATATATCCATTTTATAAGCTATACCATAGTGGAACCAAACAAGGTAGCAGTATTTCCTTGACTGATTACACTATGAACTTTTCTTTATAAGTAGGGAGCCAATCCTTTGGTACCAAATATGTTTAAAATTGCCAAGCTAAAGACATTAAACAAATGCAACTTTGGCACCAGAGTTGGTACTTGGTAAACAATGTGTCAAAACATGTTTAAAATGTCATGATTGTTTAGGCCTAACCTCATAACCAACAGTATGAGTGCACAATAGTGTGGCGCACGAATACATTTATTAAAGCCCTTCTTTGTGCTAGTGTAGTTGGCGTCATTGTAACACTCATGTCGAACTTTTACCGTGTGTGTTCTGTTAAATAAGAACAGTGCGTTCCAAACTTCAAACTAAGTGTTTAATACAATGCATACAGTAGGCAATGTAGATTTAGTTTTACTACCTATTTTATTGCCTACAGACGATTCATATTCTTTTGTGTGGTTTTTTATTTTCCTCCACATTTCACTATTCTTTGAGTTTATACACATTTTTTGTATTAATTACTTTGGATATGTTAGAGATAAAGTGGAATTTGTATTAAGTGTATCTACTTGTGTAGAGGGAGAATATAAAACCACATATTAAAAATACTGCTTACATACATTGGACTGGGATTTGAATTTCATATCCCCATCATTGGTGGACCTGTCTACTGTGAGTGTGACGACCTAGTCCAGTTGGCCACCGAAGTGGGTCATGTGTTGTTAATCTCTAGACACTTTACTAGATTTTCAGTATTAAAATGAGTTCTATTTTCAGATATATTGTTTTTTTTCTACATTGTGAAAACCTGAGTTCTTCTTCACACACTTTCAAAGAGCAAAAATTCAACTTTGCTTATTTCAAAAAAGTTGAATGTTTCTCCTGCAATGGCACAGTTCCCTCCCAATATGTCTGCCGTCTCTCTAATTGTTCTTCTAAGATGTTTGCCATTGCTTCCATTGGCCTATAGCTAATTTACGTTCATCGGAACCCGTTGAACAAGTGTCGTTTTTCAATCCTGCTCCAAATATGTATATCCATTTCTAAGAAATAGCACTCTCCTTAAGCATAAAATCCATACCGTTTGAAAAAATAGAGGCACCAAAGCTAAAATATGCAAAAACTAGCTTAATAGGTTGCTTTAGGGATTATAAAATTAACATATTATATTCATATTATCATGAATTGCATATGTATATATATATATATATATATACATATATATGTATGTATATATATAT